>MU284177.1:60769-121374 GCA_022478815.1 Daldinia bambusicola
CCCCTGCCCCTTACGCCCCATCGTATTCCACCGGGCACCCCCCCGCCTTTTTAACCTTTCTGGGGGCGCCCCCCCGGTGTCGGGGGGTTTTTTTTTTTTTTGGGTTGGTTTTTTTTTTTTTTTTTTTTTTTTTTTTTTTTTTCTCTGGGCCTTTTCAGTTTCGCTCAATGTATTCCTATGTTTCAACGCCTGTGCCTCCCTACAGACCAACAAATAGGCATTATTCCAGGAATGTCTGTTAATTCAAAAATATTTTTGCTAACTTTATTGAAGATGCTCGGACTATTTACACAATGGTCTGGTAACACCCTCATCTCGTATTATCTTGGTGATCTCCTCGCCATGATTGGTAAGAGTGACCCGGTATTCAAACAGCAAATCAATGTGGCCAATTCATGTTGGCAACTGGTTTGCGGGACGTGTGTAGCGTTTCTTGTAACCAAGTTCAGGAGACGTCATATGTACCTTGCCTGCACTATATCACTGCTATTCGTCTACATATCATGGACAATTAGTATGGAGAGAGCCATCGCCGGAAAGGAATCAGGCCATCCCAATAATGCGGCAAACGTGGCTACGATCTTCTGGATCTTTGCCTATTCGCCCTGCTATAATATTGGATATAACGCCTTGACTTACAGTAAGTATACGAACAGATCTTGGGTATCTGACTCACCTTTTCGCCGTGAATTTAACTGGCTATATAGCTTACCTTGTCGAGCTCTGGCCTTTCGCCGAGCGCTCCCGCGGTATCGCATTCTTCCAGCTTTTCGGTCGTTTAGCTGGCTTCTTCACAACCTTCGTCAACCCCATTGGAATTGGGAATGTTAGCTGGCGATATCTAATATCTTATTGTTGCTTCTTGGCCTTCGAGATAACATTTGTTTATTTCATATTCCCTGAAACGTTCGGCAGGACACTAGAAGAGCTAGCCTTCTGTAAGTCAACTTGGCATGAGAACTTTATGGTATATTATCCGAGCTAACAATTAAACTTCATAGTATTCGAAGATAAGGCTTTAGCTGACGAAGCCGCTCATGCTGTTGAAAAGGTAGTTGTACACCACGAAGAGCCCGCTGTTAATAAAGGAACGCCGGGTGGAAATGTTATTACAACTTCTGAACTTGGAAAAGAAGTTTAATTATTGGCTGCTTACCTGTATATGTACTACCAGGTATACCATAACTCAGGATAATGGATAATGAGATGTCAGTTATGGTCACCCCGCAGTCAAGTCTTATGTCAATCACAGAGTTGTAAATAGTGCTCCTGAGACACAGAGCAAGCTTCAACTTTGGAAAGATACCTAGTAGTCGAAATACCCCTCATACCAAATCGGAAAAGTATGTATACTGAGACATTCCTTATCTTTGGTATTTGTTCAAGGATTACCCCAATCTGGCTCTACTACCACGTCTTCACCCCCTGCATACTCCCTGCCGCGTCTTCCAATCCCATATGAGACTGATGATAACGAATACCACCTCAGAGACGTCAATTACAAGGTAGATCCCGCTTCATTGGCTGCTCCTGATAAGCTATAATAGGAACTTGACAAACATAGGATATAGCTAAGAGAAGAAGACTAGAGGCTTTAGATAGCACATGGTAGGTACATCGAAGGTAAAACTACTCTACTTGGATCTACGTACCTGTACAACCTTTCAAGTTAACGGGGAGGCAACTATGCAACGTAGATACGCGTGTAGATACTTGAATTAACAGTCAATGTTTTTCATGGTCATCGTTTTCCTTCATAGCAGGCATACTCTGTTAACTGTCGTACTCATGCAAGCGAACCATGGCGATGGCCTTGGTTAAACTCGTGCAGGCAGCGATCGGTGCTGGTTCTCTCGATGAACCCCCAGAAAGTCGTTTTGTCCCTAGTACTCCTCCGGACTATGAGGCATCTGGCAAAGAGAATAATGCAGAGAATACGGGAGCGAGAACCGCAACACAGGAATCTCCTGATGACTCCGTTGAAACAGGCACAACGACTACCAAGGCGGTTCAGGGGATCTGGGGTAAGAAAGGTAGATGGCTTATCATTGCTGGGTAAGTTGCGCTTTGGGGATGCAAGTACGTTTTGATGAAGAGACGAAAGAGATTGAAGCTGACCTCTTAAGCCTATGCCTGATCATGGTCGTATAGTAAGACGAATATCAACGGAAAGAAACAGGTACGACTTCGAGGTTGCTGACACCTGGTTGATATAGCGAGATCGACAACAGCACCCTTTTTATATACCGCAACTATGCCTCGTCGGAGTTTGGAGAGCTGTCCAAAATCGCCGCCTTAAGCACAGCCGGGACGATTATATTCGCCGTTGCGAAACCGCCCATCGCCAAGCTGTCAAACGTCGCCGGCCGTGGAGGGACATATCTCATTTCCATGAGTCTTTATATCCTGGCTTATATTATCATGGCGTCCTCTAGGACCTTTGATGCTTATGCCGCCGGCTCTATTTTCTACTCTCTGGGCCAATCATCTACCAACTTAATGAACGATATTATGATTGCAGACTTGACAACTGCCCGATACCGAGCCTTCGGCATTGCCCTCTCATTCTGGCCTTTCCTCATTACTCCTTGGATCGCTGCTTTTATTGTCGACAGCGTGGTTGCGCCCGCGGGAATCGGATGGCGTTGGGGAATCGGTATGCTAGCTATTATTATGCCGTTCTGTGCGAGCTTTATCGTTACTACCTTGCTATATTACCAGATCCGCGCACAGAAGGAAGAGCATGCACCCAGGGAAAAGCTTTCCCTGTACGAGTTCTGCTCGCAGATCGACCTTGGCGGCCTGATCTTATTCAGCGGCGGCCTAGCCCTTTTGCTCATACCAATGACGCTGGCTGCTACGACTCCCTCGAGTTGGAAGACGCCGTCGCTTGATGCGCTGATTGCTCTTGGTATAGTATTGCTTATCGTCCTCCCTTTATACGAACAGTATTTGGCCAAGCACCCCGTCGTACCCCCGCGTTATTTTAACAACCGTACTATTGTCCTGTGCTGTATTCTTATCGCGATGGATAATGCTGGCTTTTCAGCAACACGTAAGGCATCCTCAAAGTGATTTATTTCCCTTTCAGACGCGACGATGTTTCGGATTCGAGACTTGAGATAGAGCCAGATACCCATTCAGGTCCCACATGCTCGACGTTCATCCCATGGCTAACTCCATGAACCAGATACTTATATCTACTCTTGGGTCACAGTGGCTCGGGGCCTCGACGCCCGCGATGCAACCTTTTTCACTTGTGAGATACAACTATATTCTTCATTAACATCGCCAAAGATACACGGCTTCCGGTCCTGAATGCTAACTACCGCAAGATACCAATGGAGTAACACAGTGCCTGATCGCAATTGTTACGGGACTAGCAATAGCCAAGACCAGGCGCTACAAATGGGTTTGTGTTCTAGGCGCTACCATACGTCTAGTAGGATATGGGGTCATGCTCCGCCTCCGTGGATCCGAGAACAGTACCGCGGAAATATTCATCGTGCAGTTAGTCCAGGGTGTCGGCAGCGGCATGGTCGGCTCGACTTTACTTATCCCAGCACAGGCTGTCGTATCGCATACCGAAATGCCTCAGATCACCGCCTTGGTTATCTGCTTTGCTTTCGTCGGGGGCAGCATAGGTTCCTGTATCGCTGGCGGTATATACACAAGTATGATAGAGATGGAGCTATCCAAGGCCCTGGGCGATGCAGCGACCGCGGAGACGGTTTCTGCATTGGCAAATTCGATTACAGGTACTATTGTCCCCGAGTGGGGTACCCCTGAACGAACCGCCGTTAATTTTGCAGTAAGTAGACCGACACTGAGCCCTATTCAGAATGTTGCGCTAATATTTATTAGTTTACGGAGGTGATGAGGTATATAACCTACGCAGCCGTGAGTCCCTCTGCGATTGCGCTCATCGGATCATTCTTGATGCCCAACTATGAACTGCCGTAAGTAACATAAGTTTATTAGATTGCTCTATACATCAAAAAGCGCTTGTCCTCGATAGTTACACTTGCTAACCGGTTACCAGAGATAAAAACAACCTCGTTGAATGAAGAATGACGGGTATAAAGCCGCAAGTCCCCCAATGAGAATTATTGTTGCTTTAGATAAGCATATATAGATAAGACGGAGTTCAATATGAATTGTAATTTCACCTACTGCCCGAGCTATGAAGAGTCGTAATTCATACCAAGTGATAATTAAGGGATTATCCTCGTCTGAAACCCCCAATTAACTTCAGACACCCTGTGAGACGCCATTGACAGTTCGTCAGCATGGTTGGGATATATATCTTCAAATGGGTGGTAATCGGGTTCGCAAGCAGTTCCAACTTTCGGAAGGGTGCCGTTCTGAAAGTAAGCCCGAATATAGCTGGCTGTGCAAGTCGAAGCGGCAGATAGGCTGGTATGCTGCATGGAGAATTATGTTAGCTTATAGATCCTCCATGAACCTAATAACATGATAACTTACGCCGTAGGAATTTTGCACCAAGACGACAGAACCGGGGAAACCTTGGGAATTGTTTCTTGCACTGATGAGCGGAGATATGTTATCCGCCATGTTGGCCACGTAAAGGATCGGGTGACTCGTGTTGCCCTCGAATGGGCCATCATACCTCCACTTTGGTCTGACAGTCCTGCCTATACAAGCTAACCTAAATAGAGCATTGACATCGCCAGCAGCAGAGCTAATGCGCATGAGCCGTTCGACAAACTCTACAAAGTCCTCAACAGTATCTGTTACTGGAGGCGAATCCGCACAGAGAATTGCAGGAAACGCATCATCGTTTCCTTCTTCTAACCTTGGTACGTTAGGCGGCAATGCTTCTATCGAGCATATCGGGGGCGCTGACTTTTCCGACTTGATTAATCGGTAGAACGGGCCACCGTCGCCATCTTCGAGGGCTCTTAAGACTTTGGCGAACTTCTTGAACATGAAGATAGGTCGGTAAAGCGTAGCGGAAATTAATCTCTTTAGGTGGGACCAAGTGATTAGCTGAGGCATATCCGGTCCTGATTCAGCAACCGGAACGATTATGGGATGCTCTCTGATTCGCTCGAGAAGGTTAGCTAATCTTTGCTCTATGGCCTTCGGGCTTGAGGCATAGAAGTCACAACTAGACGAGCCAGCTTGGTAACAGAAGCTATAGAAAGCTTCCATTACTTTGTCGGTATCATGCAAAAAGTTGATATGTGAGTTATGATGCCATTCCCGGTAGTCTACATTTCCTAAATACCCTTGTTAATATACTCTCGTCAGCTGGGCACCGTTGTGAGACTACTCTTACCGTCACTGACGAGTCTTTCTACCTTATCAGGATACATTGCGGCGAAAACCTAGATAGGTCGTTGGGAGTTAGCATGGCGGAGTTGGGAATAGCGCAGAAGAAACGATGCCTCTATTTTGAAAGGAATCTAAAAGAAATCCTTGTTGAGATGTGTATGGAAGGGAAGAAATTCAATTTCAGGACATTCTTACGCCGCCCAGGATTGTACCATAACTAAAACCCCAGTACTTAAGCTTGTCCTGCCCGGTCTGATGGAGAATTTCCAGTAAATCTCTAGCATGCGACGCGGTGCTGATGTGTAAAAGAAGATTTGAGCCATTCATATTTCGCTCGCACGCCTGGGAATAGGCCGTTGCTCGTGCAAAGGCGTCATATACGACTCCCGGATGGGCATCGACCACACCAACGTCTTGCAACGCCCAGAGGCGACTCTTCTCTTGAGAACCCCAACAGTCGACTCGCGGGAGCGACGCACCAATACCCCTCGGATCGAAGGATATTATATCGTGATTCTTACCAGCAATAGCTTGTAGAAGGGCGCCACGGTCTTTAAGTGCGTAAACTCCAGATCCACCGGGACCTCCTGGGTTGATAAATATTGGACCGCGATAGTCATCAAGTCCGACAGCCCTGAGGCGTATAACAGCCAGGACAACCCGTGCATGCGCATCATCGGATGGGTTGAGCCAGTCCATGGGCACATCGAGTCTTGCGCAGTCGTAGGTGTCATTGTAGCAACGATGCCACCGTAAGGTTCTGCTGGGTTCGATATCGCTCCATTTCCAATTGGTGGAGGATGCTTGTATGCCTTGAGACTTATATTTTGTACCTAGAGATATGCTGAGCAATTTTGCTATGCGCTGCCCATCTACCTTGAAGAGTAAGAAGGCTAGAGATAAGAGTCCAACAACGAAGCTCGCGGCCGACTTCCACAGATGCGGTCGCGACGTTCTTGGCGATACCCCGCGTGCCCCGCCATTTAAAGAGGACATACGGTCTTTGGCGCGCATCGTGTAATGCTGCGTCATTCTGACGGACGGCTTCAGTAGTATAGAGACATCGTATGAATCGGGAGACGAACTGATGAGATGTAAGTCGATAAAGCTATGGCCAAGTCTAAGTGATAGGAGGGGAGAATGGGTTTGGTTTTAGGGCGTCTTTAGGTTCGGAAATCCTTATCTCTGGGCGTGGATGTTGTACCTGATACTTCCTCCATTAGGCATTACATGTACTTGCATTGTACTGTACAATACCTTCTAAACCGGCAGACCGGGTAGGAAGAGGTACCTAACCTGAGGTGTGCGCTACAGTACCTTAGGTACCTAACCTTTTGATAGGTAGAGTTACTAAGGTACCTATCTATTGTAGCACACCTCCCTTATTGCAACCACCACCTGCATATAATTAAGGAAACGTACGAAAGTCGAAAAAGAAAAAAAAAAAAAAAAGAAAAAGAAAAAAGGCATCCAGGTAAACTCATTAACCACCTATGGACCTAGATATATTTTTCGACTGTCGCTTCGACTTTTGCCTGTTAAGGTTATCCGACATAATCTCTGACTCGACCACAAAACCACTTTTCTTCCGAAGAGGGTCTACCTGGTTCATGATAAAGTCGTCCATGTAATGCTGTTTTCTCTTTTCTACAGGTGCTAATTCGGCCAGCCGGCTTTGGCTCGATTCGCTTCCTGCTCTGCTGGGACACCTGTTCCATGTGTTCTCCCTATCTTCGCTTGCGGTGCGCTGAAGTTGGATAGCATTGCCAACGTCGCTAGAAAATCTGCTTGAACGTCGATTAAGCGTGATTGTAACCTCCCTGGTAACAAATATCTCATCAAGCCGAGCCTTCAAAGAAGGCCAAAAGATAGGCACCGAGGCGCAGATACTTGCTACGTTCACTTCCACCACGCCAAGTACGATGCTTATCGGACTGTACCACGTAGGATCGAAAGTAGGGCTGGTTGTAGCTCTGTGCTCGACGAGAGTCGCGAGCCGCCACATGGTAAGCCCATTGACGCTGTCATACACATAAGTTAGCATCAATTCAAAGATTATGTACCTGGTGACTGCCTAGGTAGGTGTCTGTGTCTGCGTGCCTGTTGAACCATGACGACGCCATGCTTTCACTTACATTGCTCCCATGGTTATCAACCCTATCAACCCGACCTTGGTCCTTCGTACCGTACCTGATCGAAAGTACAATGGCACAGGAATCGCAAACACAACCATATCCAATACGGTATTAACGGACGTATGCGATACATACGTCTTAAAGACCTCATTTGCGTTCGTGGATCCGAATCCGTAGCATTTCGAGTCAAGTCCCATATTCCAATATCCGCTAACTGGAAAGCAAGGCACCCATCCCATGAAGGAATACGCGGCACCCCAGAGGCTGATAATGACTAACATCGCAATGCATGTCGTACGTAGACCGCCGCTACGGTAGATGCGTAGATATTGGAATAAGAGAGACATCTTTATCAAGGTCGTCGACGTGTTATATGACGCATTCGTTACGTAGAACACCTAGAATTCTCATTAGAATTGACTTCCATATTCACTACTACATTTCGCAATTCGCTTTTCGGCGGAATACCTTTAGATATGACTTAACGTCTCCACGATCGAGGGTTAAGAAGTGTTGGCCCAACCCATAGTGAGGAGCTGGACGTAGGTCAGCGCCTTTCGAAATTGCTGTGCATGACGATCCCTAGGTACTAACCAAGACAGAGCGATATTCCACCCATCAAGCCTGATACCTGTTTTTTTTTGTTCCCATGTTAGCCTACTTGTAATCAATAGCCAACAACTCTGAGAGACCTTACAAGGTATAGCAAAACGAAATAGTCGTCCCAGCCTTTAGCGCGTAGCACGAAAAATCGTATATAGAGCCGGTAAACCACGCAGATCGAAGAGAGGCACTGATGGAAAATGTCAGAAGGTTTTCTCTCTCTCCATATAAAATCATTTTTACATACAAGCATAGATACCGCTACACCCGCGATAACTCCTGGGCGATTCCATGATGGTACCGGTTCATCGAGGTTATTGTAAATCCCTATAAGATCCAACAGCGTTTCCCCTTCTGCCATGGTCGATGTACCTCTTTGCTCAATAAATGTTTAATTTTGAGACATCTTGACCGCCTGGTTGATCGTACTACGAGTTCGGCTTTGTCGTACAACTTTTACCTCGATGCGGCCCGCCGTCGCTCTAGGGAACCGTGGTGTGTTATGGGAGATCGAGAATAATGAGATATTTGCCCCATGGCGGGTTATAGCGAGTCTTTATGAGGTCCTAGCTTCGGGCTCGCCTCTCTTATCTTCTGCTGTCCCTTATTAAATAATGCACGGCCGTGATTGACGATCTACGATTAGTGGCCTTAGCACAAAGCCTGGTAGCCAGTAGAATAAATTCGACCTGGAATCATATCTTTCCGTTCATCGCTCGATTGATTTATAGGGGTAGTAAGGCTGGGGAAGTCCACTTGGCCCGGTCACTAAGATCACTGGTGCGGCGAGACTAGCAGTTGGCTTGATTTTTCGCAGGCTTTTGCTGCGTAGCATCAAGCTAAAAGGAAAGGGTAGAAGACGTTAACATATGACGCTAGTCTTCATTGGCTACGCTCAGGCAGTTAATGAGAGGCAAATTTTCCCTTTTCAGCTAGGAAATCAGGAATCAACCTGTAAGCTCATATCCGTAGCTTCTAGCCTAGTAGGCTCCTAACTGCGTCTGTCAGTTCTATCGTACGAGCTGGAATTGGTATATTATGCTAGCTAACGTGAACCGAACAACTTTAGGCAGAATAAGTTCCTCCGTTTCAACACACTCATAACTTAAGGACCAAACATCGACACTTGCGATGCTATGAGAGGGGTGAAGAAATAGGAATTACATAACGACCACTTTGTTAGGCTATGTAGGTATAGGATATCAAAGCCTCACTTCTCGTTGCACCTGTTTATATCTACTCCTGTAGTAGGTTATTTCCATGCTCGAAGATTTTTTCCGTATTCTACTTCTTCCTTCCTTTTTTTTTTTTTTTTTTTTTTTGTGCCGTGAACCTGTTCGAGCGTTTCATCTCCATGTGCATAGCTCACATATACCAAGAGATCATCATATACTGACGTTCTGAAATAGTCTTGCCAAAGTTCTCGACCAAGAGAATCTGCTCCCACTGCCTAAATCTTCCATGTCATCTGGAACACTCTTCATACCTAGCTGGAGTCCCCCGGGGTCATTGTATGTCTTTGCTTAAGGTTGGCTGTTCTATCCACAGATAGCTACCGATATAATAGGTACCTAGAGCAGTGCGGGAGGGTATTTTGAAGGATTAACTAAATCTCTTAGGATAGGCGAAATATCGAACTGCACTGGGACTTATTCGTATCAATGTTCAGAACGAGCTGTTAGATTGAAAATACAGATATTTTAGCATTGAACCCTCGTCATATCTCAGACGCCTCGATTCCGATTTTACTCTTCCTCGGCGTCACAAGTCCCCCAGTTCTCGAAGGATATAAACCAAGATAGCAATTATTAATTACCCGAGGTTCCTCGGGTATTCTTTTTCATGGAGGTACTTAGATACTTAAGATCAGCGTTAACTCCTGTCAGTGGCTCGTACACGGCATGCGGTTATAAATTAATATCTATCGGTATATCTTAGGCCAGTATACATGTTTCCGAGCTTAGTTTTAGTAAGGGTTGGCCTCTCTATCGATATAGCTCATCTACATCAGGTGCCTAATCTATCTCGCAAACGCTGCACTCGGGAGCGAGTAAGGAGGATTCATGAAGTTTACAGCGTGATACGTTAGGTAGTCTACATGTACCAATAGGGTTTACATTCCGACCACGACAATTATCCGGTTCCCGCAATCATTAGCACATCATTCGAGAAATTAGCAGTCCACCATTCATTGTAATGGATGGCTAACAAAATCCAGGTAAAATCTGTTCGTTGGCATAAAATATTTTCTTATGTTGGCGGTACCCAAGCCCTAGACACCTCTTAGACTTACTATACGCCATCCCCGAACGTGTATACGTTTGTCCAACGCTGCAAAATGTGTTAGCAAGATACCCTGTTCAGCAAGGCTCGCATACGAACCGTATCATAAGGTCGTGAAGAGTTAACAAATCTTAAATCCGTGCCGAGGCGAATGACATTCTCCAAGTCATTGTTAATCGTCGAAGCGTGAATCTGCTTCCTAATAATCAGCCCAGATTTGGTTAGGGCATATGTCATGTCGTCGTACCGTATAGGGCGTATGGAGTACAATGTCACCAGCTTCGTAAGTGGTGGCAAGCCATTTTCGTCCATGAGTCTCGGAAAACCCCTTTGGTCCATCTGTAAGTAAGCCTCCACTCATCATATTCTTGTTAAACGCGTTCCTTGTTTCCTCTTCTGATAGCCCGGTTTCCTTAGCCAGTCTATAAAAAGATGCTTCAACGTCCGCACCAAGAGTGTGGCCTCCTTCTAAGTAAATGAGACCACCGCCGTTCAATGAGATGTCGCCCATAGGAATCCAGGCAGTTATACTTGTGTCTTCGCCGTGTCGGAGGAAAATCTGGTCGTAGTGTACGCCTATGGCCTTGCTCTGAGGTGTATTATTTCGTAGAAGGGACCTAGTGAGACCAAGGGTACTATCACCCCATCCAGTAAACTCGCGTATGAATGAGTGGAGTGTTGGATGTTTACAGAATTCATCTTTATACCAAGGCTCTTGATGAGCTTGCAATGCGAGATCAACAAATAAGCCACCTCGGGGTCGACCGTTTGCGTCAGTCGATCCGGCTCCACTTATCCCACGTCAGCTGTCTTCATAAAAACTACCTCTTATAATAAGAATGAAGATACTTCTGTGATATTCGTTATATTGGAATGGGAAGACGTATGTCTAGAGATATCTACCGTAAAGAAATATGAAAATAAATTTCTTACTCACTAGTTAACAGCTTGTTAATATCGGCGTATATAGATGATGGCCTTCCCCAAAGGGTAGTTTAAAACGCTGGTAGAGGTCATGACCACTTACCATTCCAGGAAAATCTAATTTGTCCTTCTCTTTATCAAATATGCCTTCCACCGGAAGAGTTCCAGGTGCAAGCACTCCACTAGGGGCCAAAAAGGTAAAGTACGCCTCTCTAGCTTTGAGGACGTCCTCCCGCGGTAAGAGGCCCTTTAAGAAGAGATAGCCATCATGTTCGTAACGCTGACGCAGTTCATACAGAGGTTCATGCGAGGATGAAGGACGGAGATATCCAACTTGTTCAAGTCCTAGCTGCCCGTCGTTGACGTACAGATGGTTAGAGAGCGGCGAAATTACGGCGTGCGGCATTGTTCAGGACAGAGAAGAAGACTAATAAGGCCTTTAATTTGGCTTCTGCGGTTTACTTGAGATACCTCTATTACGGTATGAGAGCTTGCAATGAGAAGCACCCACCTAGGTAGGTAATCCGGGCCTAACTAATAAGAGCAAATTGGAGTATATAAGTGAAGAAACTTAAAAAGGGCTCAGCCTGTTAAGCGTTGAGGTATTATTAAGTGATCTAAGGTAGGGGTAGACCACATCGCTCGGAGAAATCAAATGCTTCTGACTGGCTGTTCGATATATTGTTGGCAGCGCGAAAGCTTGGTAATTGGTCGTTGATGTGTGTAACACCGAGGTTACGGTTCAATTTTCGGTACTTTAACACGGCGATTATGCCTGTCCTCGTGGCAATCGTGATATAATTAGGATCTATGTCTGGGTATCACAACATGGATACGGGCTCCATTCGATCAGCACCCCAGAACAAGCCCCCATTTTCTCCCCAGTCTCTCCTGATCACCCCGCAGAATCTTTAATTCATATGTGTGGGGAAATCCTACTCTCTGCTGTCGTACCCACCGTTTCCTTGGAATATACGGAGAGGTAATACTTGCTTCATGAAGCTCTGCACTATATACTAGGTATATGCAAGCATAGATGTTAAAATCTAGTTCTAGATTCATGTGTAAGATAACTTCGCTAAGTCAGGCAATCGAGTTCCGCACGCAATTTACTTATTTTTTGAATTTGATTACCGTTCGATCGTCTCATAGCAAGGTAAATCGAGCATGTTGAATATAAAGCAAACGAAACCCATTCGTCGAACAGACGGTGATGTCGGAAAACGTGCTGCGAACCTTCGCTACATTTACTGCCTTACTGCGTTCGTTTCGATTGGTGCGCTCCTTTTTGGATATGGTAAGCCCGCCCTGTGTATCCGTCGGGTTGGAGTGTCAGACCCAACGTAGAAGTCCGCTGAGAAAAGCTTCATAGACCAAGGCGTTATGGGAGTTATAGTAGCAGATACTAGGTGGATCTCTCTCATGAGACCGGCAAATAGCTGGGTAACAGGCGCAGTAGTATCACTTTATGACATTGGCTGTTTGGTTGGTGCTATGTCTATAGGTTTTCTCGCTGACCACTGCGGTCGCGAGCGAACGTTATCGATTGCTTGCGTGGTTTTTATAATTGGCGCTGTACTACAATCAGCATCTTACAACATCACTTCCATCACTATCGGGCGCGTTATATTGGGATACGGCGTTGGTACGTGCGCTGGTGGCGTACCGCTATACGTATCCGAAATCGCACCGGCAAAGCTAAGGGGTCGCATTATCGGAATAGAGCAGATGATTCTTTGCTTTGGCGAGCTTGTGGCTTTCTGGTTAAACTATGGGTTTAACTTTCTAGAAACTCCGGATTGGTGGCGTATTCCGCTCGCTATCCAGGTGTTGCCAGCAGCCGTCTTAGCAGTTGGGTGCTGGGTTTGGGTTCTACCCAGCCCTCGTTGGCTAGTCCAAGAAGATAGGCACCAATGCGCTCGTGAAGTACTCGCCAGGCTTCACGGCGATGAAGCAGCCGATCTGCAAATGGCAGAGATAGCGGAGGAGGTAGCGTTTGAGAAAGCAGTGGCGACAGCAACATGGGCTGACATGTTCAAACCTCCTGTATTGCGCGTTACGTTGCTTGCTATGGGAGTGCAGTTTTTCCAGCAGATCACAGGTACTAACTCGATACTCTATTATACGGTAAGCGCTCGGGTTTTCCTCACTTCTTTTATGCTGATAATAGGTACTGAATGCTTGCTAGCCGTCTCTTTTTGAACGTGGAGGGATCGCAGATCCGAGGACGGCTAATCTAGCTACGGGAGGAGTTGGTATAGCATTGTTTGTCTTTGCTTGGATCCCTATCTTCGTATTCGACCGCCTAGGACGCAAAACATGGCTGCAAATAGGCCTAGTCGGGATGTGCTATACAATAGTGGGGATCACCGCTTTACAGTGGCATGCCGAAAGAAATCCCAATGATCATGGAAATTATGCTATTGTTGCTTTTCCGTACCTCTTTTATGTATTCTTTAACATTAGTTGGGGTGTGGGAAGCTGGACCTACGCTACGGAGATATTTCCCGTCATGTATCGGGCAAAAGGCAACGCTCTTTCAACGGCAAGCCTATGGTTGAGCTGCTACGTGGTTGCGCAGGCGAGCCCCCCGATAGCTGCGGCCATCGGCTGGGGTCTCTACATAATCTACTCCTGTATATGCGTAGTTGCATTTGTATTTGTACGATATGCGATGGGTAAGCATAGGATGTTCATCTTCATCTTCATCTTCTTCTTGGACCCGATTCTAACTGTCGCAGTGGAAACGAGAGGCAAGACACTTGAAGAGATGTCTGCTCTTTTCGGTATAGAAAGCACGCTGGCAAGGAAGAGCGGATTGGAGGTTGGTAGCAAATGTGGTGTTGTTCATGTTGAAGAAAGTCTCCCAAGAGAGAACTAATACCCAGGCCGTCAAAAACCCTCATCCATAACGACCACAATCTTATCATGTTACGGTCACGAGAAAGTAGCCCTAGAGCTTCTACTACGAAAATACCAAGCTACTCTGAAAGCAGGAAGATAGATAATACAATTAATATTGGGATACTGCACATAATGTAAATTGACACCGGCATGAGCATCCTAGCCGAGACCTGGTGCAAAACCAAAAAATAGAGGTGACTAATCGATGAGATCCTGAACTTCGCTAAAAAGGCTTCGTCAATTTCTCGTTAGGTATAGTTCAGTTCAACCTTGAATCATCGAGCTGGAGTAAAGTCAAGTAAACTCAAGCCGCCTCTAGAACGTTGTTATGAGTTATGGGTGGTGTGGGCAACCGTGTCTGTTCCCGCAGAAGTATTCGAATAAGGTGTTGTAGTATGTCCCTCCGTTCTGGGAACACCTTTACGTTCCCACTCGTGTTCCGCAAACATGTTATCAACCTTTTTCACGTCTTGCTTCCCCTTCTCTGCGATTGCTCGGTTCTTTGCTTGCGCTGTCTGAGTTTGGGGATGGTTTTGGTTATTGTCGAATGCCTGATCTGTGACCTCCATTGCCTCGCCTCGGATAGCGTCACCGGCCCCGCGAATACCTTTGAGACCTGTCTTAACGTCGTCTATTATCTTTGACATGGTTGCGGCTTGGTTTGAGGTGTTAAAATTAAATGGTAACAGGTACTCTCGCACAATATGCCTGAATATCACGACTAGGTACGCTTAGAGTAGGGTGTCTGCCGTTGAACTTTAGCTGAACAGAAAGATTTTGACGCGCTATAAGCAGGTTTATTCCAACTGCTGCTTATATATAATGGCCTCCGAGGCACTTAGTTGTGGCTAGTGGGAAGATAGCGAATGACGTACGGATTACGCAAATCCAACCAATCACATCTTAGATCGTGTTCCATAATAGGCAATTCTTTAGATAGGGGTAGCCTTTCTGATGTCATACTTTGTCGATATGCAGTTCTACCATTTTGTTTGTATGATATCATGGTTTACGGAGTTTACTAACCTTTCGTCTTTAATACTCCAGGAAAGTACGTTGAAAATTTCATGAGGTTAATTAGAAGATAACACGCTGCGGCATGTTTATCGCACAGATTCCAAGGTTGTTCTTGTGTTTCTCTCTGCTGCTTGGTACGAGCAGAAGCGGCCTCATCCTCGGAATACGAAATAGTGGTCAGCAACCTCAACAAGTTAGGTAGTTAAAAGACTAACCTGACCTGAATTTGACTTGACCTAGCCTACGTAAGCCTTAATTCTACAGTATCTATAAAAGTTGGGCTCGATTTTCTTTTTATTTTAAATAAGGTACAAATTTTTAAGTATATAATATTTTAATAGTATTAGCATATTTATTTATTAAGTATTACTTTATATTATAACAAACATCCAGTGCCTTAAGCCAGTCCCACGATACGGATAGGTAAGCTTCATTTACGAGAAAGCCTGACCTGACTCAACAAGGCCAGATATTTACGGATATCTGACCTAACCTAACTTGTTGAGGTCGCTGATAATGGTTTTAATAGTTCAGCGCTTCTCTCCGTAGGTCTAGATTACTAAGGTAAGTAGGCACCTTTGTCTACTGAATTTTACGCCTGTAGGTATTAAGTTTTTAAACTCTCGATAAATTACTAACACCGACCTATATCACCCGAAAACTGCACCCAAGACTAAGATCGGCTTGCACTAGCACAGCATACGTTAAATAATATGCATGGAATATACGGGTAATCTAGTAAATGCTTTCTTCTAATAATATTATCTTGTCATATATAAGAATACCAATACTTAGCTACCAGGTACCTAACCTAAGGGACATATATATCTCATAGGCGCGGTACGTATGAGCTGACTCCTGAGCTAAGTCAGTTGAGGTTTGGTGCCAAGATACTCTATTCTCACCCACATTTTAGGGCAGGGCATTACTATTAAGTAATAGTACGAGACAAGCAGTAGCGCATAATAATATATGAGAGGAAGGGCGTCTAGAAGTTTCACTATGCGGAAAAGAGCTAAAGACGATGTGGGCTCATCCACCGGCATATGATGTTGATCATCACCGGTAGACGGTCCCACATCTCAAGACAACCCTTGAAATAGCCCCAGAACTCGAACCAATCGGCGCGGAATTGAGTTGTTCTACAACGGAGTATCGCCAAGAACGCTTTCGCTCCTCGTATTCTCTCCACCTTCGACCTTCGTATTGACGATGCTGCACCTAGGCTGTATGCAAATGATGTCAGCCAGGGTTTCTCCTTTTTCTCAAAGCCATAAAGGCTTGCCTAGGGAATGAATGATATAAAAGCTTCAGTTATCCCTCTCGAAAAGAATATTTTTGTCGATACCACCAACCAACAGAAAAACTACTTCAGCACATCTCTATTTTACTTCAGCTATTACACAGTTGCCCACCATGTTCAAGCAACTCGCTCTTGCCATCCCCTTCTTCGTCGGGGCTTCGACTGCCCTGCCCCAGGCAACACCAGGAGCACAACTCTCACCCGACGCTACATTCTCGCTCATGGCTCTCCGATCCGCCAGTGACGTTCATTTTACCAGTTTCGAAGCAGCTAAGAATAGTATCTTCTTAAAGCTTCCCAGCCAGAACGCCTCATGTGACGCTGGCCCTGCCGATTATGCCACATTCTATCTTCAGGATGGCGGCCTCTACCTCTACGCCGCCTCCGAGACACCGCAGCAGCTTTATGTCGATCGCTCGGGAATGGGTAAGTCTGATACCGAGGATTCTTGAACCATTACAGTATACTGCGAAATTTATACTAACGTCTCGACTAATAGGCCAGGGTAAACTCGGCTACACGACTGGAGCTCAGCCGACCCCCCGAAACGGCGAGAGGACTTCCTTCACGCTTGACGAAAACAATGACTTGACGTTCAACGGAGCAGGCTTCATCGCTTGCCCTAATAGCATTGATGGTGCGTGGTCTGTGTGGGTTTCTGCCGGTGTAAACCAGCCTGGTGGTAACGAAGGATGTCTTGGTATTTCAGTGCGTGCTGTGGAGGTTTCCAAGCCTAACGGTTGCTTGTATACGGAGAACTAGATGAGCTGGTGTCAGGAGCCTCACTTGAGACTCCTTGAGAACGAAGAACGTGTCTGTATATGGTTTTGGCTTTACTTCCCTGATGCTCTGCGGTGCAACAGCTGGCAGCGTCTGCACAGCTATAATATGAGTTAAACTCGGTAGATTAATTGTTATTCTCGCTTTTCCAACACAGGTTTTTTATTCCTTATGGCCCTTCCACGACTTCAACTCGCGCATGTTGGTTGGCTCTTAGATCGATGGTGTATAGAAATAAGTACCTAATCCAATGTAGGCTATAATGTAAAAATCCCGCACTTAAAATCCGAGGTTAATGTTATGCTCCCTTTGATTGTACCCCGGTATTGCGAGGAGGAGAATCACCGGCACATTCTGTACCTAATAAAATCCAAGGGAAAGCACAAGTCCTTCAACAACCACCGCACTCATTTGCCGCTTACAATTATAAACACTTGAGGGGTGGATTTAACGTGGATCAAGAGCTAAAGGCAGTCGTTAACTGCTACGACCTCAGCAGAAGCACAGTCATAAAGTAAAACATACATATAGCAAACTCGGGAAGGTTTCATGTGGATGCTTTCCCATGACATATATATGTACCTAAGGTACCTACGTAGTTTGGTACGTAGGTAAGTAGGCAGTTATGGTTACGATAGACGCTTCATGGCTCAGTAATTTTCACCCTCCATCTTGTCTGTTAGGACGGCGGGAACCTAGATCTGGTAGTTAAGGCATTACGATTCACTATCGACTTTCCGTGGCTTCATGCCAACTAAATAATTATTTAACAGCAAAGATAACGAATGGGTTGGTTCAGTCCCGTTTCCGACTGATATCGACTGAGTAGTTACGCAAAGTGAGGCCTAATTGGTTCTTAGATTTGTCAATGGTAAGCCAAGCTTTAAACCACGACGCCCTCGGCGCTATCCTCCTCGAGGTTGGCATCTTCCTTTAAGGTATCCTTCATATCAAACGCGGAATCATCGTCATCATCGACGGTCTCCTTAGAGAGAGTTCGCTTCATGCCGCGAGCGCGCTTGCTGGGAGTGGAGGGGATGAGATCACTACCGTCATCCTCATCTTTGCGGGAAACCTTGCGCTTGCGTGGTCCTGGAGTAGTTTTGGCCTTGGTCGTAGACTTCGTAGATTTGGGAGTTGTAGTGGGACTCTTGTCACCCTCCGCCACCTTCTTCTTCACAGCTGTGCAGATAAGTTAGAATCAGATGTAAGATTTCCTTCGCGAAATTGGAAGTGGGCAGGGCCATCATCGTATATCTAGGTGTTACACGAGGATTTTGCCAGGTATATGGGAAAACTCACCATTAATAACATTCTGGACGCTTCTGGGGTTGGTGTAACCCGTGAGATCGGCAAGCTTCTCAAAATCAATCTGTGAATGGGAGGTATGTGTTAGGAAATCGTTGTACGCTATGTACAACAGTAGATAGATGGCAAATTCGGAACTTTACTAACATCAGGGTGAGTCTTGAAGCAAATCCAGGCCGTGGCAAGCACCTGGGCTTCTTTTTCGGTGAATACGACTTTCTTGTCCGCAGACGACATCGTGCTTGGAATGCCGGATTGAGTTTAGTAAGGGAAAAGAATGATTTTGTGATCTGATTCTTGGATGGCTGGTATGAACGAATGTAGCGAATATATTTGGATGGTTTCTGTTGTAAAAGTTGGTTTTATGAAGTGTACGGAAAATGATGTATGTGGAGGGAAGGAACGGGATGACGAAGGTGGTGAAGAAGCTTTGATAAGGGGGGTTGTTGAATGGAAGAAGAGGTAGGTAGGCGTGCTTGGTTTTATGTGGCAGGTTTGCCTTTGCTTTTTATATATATAGGTAGGTACCTATATATTTATTTTTATTTTATTTCCTTGAAGTTGTACCTCTGCTAAATACGAAGTGGCTTGTGAATTTTGTAATGTCGTAGCAGGTATAACATGGATTGTCAAATACGTTGCTGACCATACCTGCGTGTCGTCGAGATACCTGGGATACTTACCCCTCGTGTTCCTGCAGGTGAATGCAAAACCCTTCAGATGAATGATAGCAAGATATGGATGCCTAGGTAGTGCAACTACCTAGACCTGGGATACGTTATGTACCTACCTGGGTAGGAGGTATGCAGGCATTCCTGGTTTAAACCAATTTCCATTATGTTTTACCTGACGTTTCTATGCACATTTATCCTTCCTCGACCAAGTCAATAAATGCTATGGGTATCAAAACTCTTGTTAATGCTAAACACTCTGACGACCGTGCCATGATACCCCAGCATTTCCCGTCAATTCCTGCGCAAGTAGTCTTAACGCGTACAAGAAGAGAAAGCATTCTTTAACATGATGTTATGCCGCTTAGGAGGCGTAGTATATACTCCTCGAAGTTTAAACATAAACGCCATGTTGGAAGGCTGGAAACACAAATATTCTTAGGAGGTAGACCAAGGTATTATTATGCCCTCGCTAGTCTATCATTTTGTTATGCTCACTAGCGACTTGTGAAATTTCATAGAACTTTCACTGACACCTGAGTGCGTCGACATCGGTCGGCCACCAGAGAACGCAAAATCTTGGAGTGAAGTTGGTTATGAACCTCCGGCAGGTGATGATTCTTGGCTACTAGGTCCGTTTGATCCGTTGATAGCTGTGATACCCAGATGGGGAGGCTGAGGAACAGCAGAGAAATATATTATCGCGCCGGTCTTAGGGTCGATGTAGGATGCATATCCAGTATATGTAGGCTGGGGATATTGTGGGATGGGTTGGCCGGTGTGTATTAAACTGGGCACCTGAGAGTACTGATCAAATGGGTACTGGTCTAGAGGAGTTTGATGCATCGGTGGAGGCTGATTGACAGCCTGTTTGTTCGTACGTTTTTTTCGGTACGTTAGTATAAAGAAAATCGCCAATCCAAGACCCAATAGCCCAAAAAGACCAACACCGACACCTATACCAGCCCGGGTGCCACCAGATAAGCCTTTCAAGTCGCTGTCCGGGCTTGTTGATGAGTATGTTGCTGCTGTGCTGGATGATGTCCTTGTCCCTGGCACATCTCTTACGCTGTCTGAAGTTGCCGTTGCTAGAAAGAGGCCAGGAGTCAGGGGATGCGTCTCCAAGATGGAAAGGTCGCTTGATGCCCAACGTATCTGTATCATTACTTGGGCGTCTACAACAGCCCGTTAGCAACTACTTTATACCATGAGAACTAGGGTCATCCGGACGCCTCTAGGACTAAGAAAAATCTTTTCGGACCACCTAACATACAATTTAAGTCAGTGTTGGTTGCGTAGTAGTTCCATCCCTCTGGCGTGCACAAATAATCACTACAGTGTCGAGCGTTAGGCCTTACTACAACGAGACAGCTTAGGGTACGACTACCTCATCACGCAAAGAACAGCTGTCTCGGTAGGCTCGACGGATGGGCCTTGAAAATCGTCGTATCTCGAACAGCCAACAGTGAATCCGCTGGGACATATGGCGGGCGAATAGTAGTACGTCTCGAAGTAGCTAGCGTAGCCAGGAGGGGCACATTTAGGATTAGAAGTCCAAAACACATCGATATCTCTTGTAGGACTGGTAGAGACCGGAAAGCAGCCACCCGGAGGTGTCCAGACGGTAGTCAGCGCGGCTACAGGCGGCGTTCCGTCGTGATTAAGGGAAGTTGCCCGCGGTGCCAGAGCGGTGGGCGTAACCGTCGTGGTGGGCGTTGCGAAACCCATGCCTGTAACGCTCTTGGTGACGTACAAGACAGAATAATAATTGCAGTTACTTGTCAAGAATCGGAGAGTAGATGAAAAAAGGAAAAACTTGGTGCAACCCTTGGGGGATATCCCTCTAAATTATTTCCACTGACCGTCTCTATCGTCCCATGGCGTCTTAAGATTTTCTGCTAGTACCTACTTCTCGTCAGAGCATGCAGGGCTTAAAAAATCTTCTTGGCATTGTTAGCGATCACAGAGTCGAGACCAATGGCGACGATGCTAGGAGACAAGGGTTAGGAGGTAAAGTTGGTAAAGTTGGAGCTGGTTGCTTAATCCAGCTGCCAAGGGTCTCTTCTCCATGCATGCCATATCTAAGGTAACTATGGTAGCATCATGGGTGGTTTGTGTAAAGATCATCTCATTCTATCACGGCTCCAGATGTCTGGGGGGCACTTATCGCGTTATTCAGAGGTGGCAAGATTATTATGAAGATAATAACCTATGTCTACCTAGATCTGAATTTGGAAGTTAAAAGATTAGGAGTTCCGGGAAGATAACAAGAGGCTAACCCTTTTTATATATATATTTTCAGCTCCAGTCTACATCAGCATGCACACAGCAGTAAATTAAGCGAAATGCCAAGAAAGACAGTGGGAACACCTTCGTGGGGAAGTGTTTGCATGGTTCACTTTTATAAGTGCTTGTTAATAGACGCTTTCTACATCGCTTCATAGGTTGTTAATGTCGTTTGGTATCCTCACATTATACCTTTACTAACACATGAAAGCTACGGAAAGAAGTCAAATAACAGGCAGGTAAAATCCTCTATATTCTTACGATGAAAGTATATTCGATACTAGTTATAATTCACTGAGGGTTATGTTGATAGGTCATTAATCTTGAGTGCTTGATATATAATGAGATGTTTTTTCTACCACTCATATAGTCCGTCCAAGTAGTAATTCTATATATGTTAGGCACCTAGGCTTCCCAGATGGAGTGTCTCGTAAACATTCTCTGGTGATTTGCGTTCCGCCGCCAACTCTCCCGTCCTAAAGGCTAGTTGGAACCCGGTCCTCTGCGGGGGGATAGTCGGCACTTCCCTTCCCCTTTGTACCTTTCTCTACGCCCTCCGGAAGATCTGCTCCTTTCTGACGAACGGTATCACCAACATCACCAACACTTGCCCCAGTACCTTCTAAGCCGGCGTGCTCCTTCTTTCGTCGGTTCATATGATCGCCTTGTAGCTTGCCGTGCAATTCAGCTCCCGATTGGCCCTGAATCGGTTTGCCTAGGCCTGTATAAACAGCTTGGGATGTAGTGCCACCAAGTGTATCTGCGGGATCGGTCAATTGTTGTGATTCGACGTTTGGAGCCTCTGCTGGCGTCTCGCCGTCGGGTCGAGGTTGGAACGTATGTTCCCGAGGCGCGGTACCAGGGGGATATTTTTCGGCGTGAAACTCGGGCGCGGCGTCGTTGCCAACTTTGACACCGGGTTTATGCCCGGTAGTTGTGAGAGGCTCCGCAGGTGGCACGCGGCTACGGAACTCGCCTTGGTGAGACAAGGATTCGGTATTTCGGGTTGCTGACATCTTAGGTAGCAATAAACAAAGTACGAGACAATATAAAGAAGCAACGGTGTTTGGGTTAGACTTTTGGGATACTTTTGGGATACTTTTTGGGATGTCGTTAATCTGGCCAAGGGAACTGGTTAACCACCTAACCTACCTCATGTAAGAACTGCGGTGGCAGACCTTCATATATCATAGAGAAGAGGCCTAAGGATGGGAGACTTGACGTCACAAAGCCGTAATGAGGAGCTGGGAAAGTAAGGATCTGACATATCGCTGTTATATCAATGGAGCATACGCGAAGGGGAGAGAAGAGGTATAAAGTTTGATTTATGGAGAGATTGATAATGTATGGGCATAATGTACTGACGTTTGCCTCTTGCATCGCGATTGACGTGATGACAGCATCATCGGGAGCTTTTACTCCGGGCGGTATAGGATAGGTAGATGCTGATGTCGTAATATCTACTACCTACCTACGATTTTATCGATTATCTTACATTGTAGATGCACCTGGAAAACAATATCTTAACCTCGGAGGTAGGTAGGGAAGCATTTGATTCAACCAGACGGCAGATGTGTGTAACTTGGTCGGACGGAACTGAGAAAATTATTTAGCAAGCTGAATGGCCCGCTGTAGGGCTGGACAGGTATACATAGGTATATAAGGTACCTAAGTACCTTATATATGTATTCGTACGCCACCTGGTTTTAATTACTTTCAATAAGTAACAAGTATCCCTGCGACATTTAGTTAGTTTAAGTTAGTAAATGAAATATTCCTTTGTATGTGATAGATAGGTACCTACTATGTAAGTAAATGAGAGAAAAATGGTTGGTTAGCCAACCACCGATATATTATTCACCAACCTTTTGAGGTTATTCTAGGTAATCCGCAAGATTTGGCGGTTGCCGGGTCAGATCTGTTAGGTGCATTAGGCAGTACATTTATAATGCAGGGTACAGGGTTACCTAGTTGATACTCCCACGTACGTAAAATAGCTGCGTAAATCTCAGTACATATTGCGTAGGTTAGATACTTACCACACAGTATCTGCAATACGAAAGCTCATCCAATCATGAGACAGGGGTAGGGTACAACGTATGTTCGGTACCTACTCCAAGTGGTAGTACGGTGATACTGGATGTGATCCATATTATAAACTTGGAAAACGTTACAGTTTTACCTTGTGTAGTTACTGAGTAACTACCTAAACCATAGTTTAGGTTAGGTACCGTACTTTTAGGTAGTATGGATGTGTACCTGTGTACTACCTATGTACCTAGGTACCTACCTTACCTAGGTACCTAATGTACTATGTAAGTAGGTAGGTAGGTTAGGTACCTTAGGTAGTTAAGGCTATTACTTCAAGTTTCCAAACCCACCTACTGTTAGAATTTTTTGTTGTCGTTTACTTCTTCGTGTTTTCGCTTCTAACTGCCTAATCTCTTTCACCGTTTTCTTTCTGTGATCGCTAGATGTGCTATACATAGGTACTCTAGATACATCACACTTGGGTAGGCTAGATACCTATTTATATACCTAAAGTACAATACAACTTCCCTTAGTACCTAGAATATAGCGCTGACCATCGCGCGTATTCAGCTTTGTATTGTACGATTCCATGGACGTGTAACGTACACATGGTATGGAGGGTACACAAGGTATAATTAACGCTAAACCCACTTGTTCAGGAACCCGAACCTTCTCAAGTCAAGTCTCAAGTCTTCAGTCCCACTCCTTCCCCCCCCCTCCCCCCTACGGACCCTCCCTATCCTCTCTACGGTAGTAACTGGTAACTACTATATTCCGCAGTACTGCACAGGTAAACATCAAATCGAATTGAACATTCAACATTAAATCTTGGTAAACCTTGGTTATACCCCGGTGCTAGTTGGCGCTATCCGGCCCATGCTTTTTGGGGGACCAGCCCCCTCCCTTTCCTCCCTTGTACAAGTTCTAAAACGATGAGTCGTCGATACTCTTTCGACCCCGAATCCGATGAGCGCGACCCCCTCGACAATCCGAACCACTCAAACTCTAACTACGTACATTCCAGTCGACAGCAGCGCTATCCCTTCCCTTCCTCTCCTTCCTCTCCTTCCTCTCCTTCCTCACATACCCCTTCGCAAACATCACAGCCTCGATTTTACCAAGATCATCCCTCCTCTTCCTCTTCTGAATCGTACCGTTATCCAGCACCAATTTCGCCCACGAGAGCATCAATTGACCCTAATGGTCGCCTCCATTTAGCATCCAGTAACCCTCGCCAGAATAGAATATATAACGGAGGGGTAGAGAGAGCTGTCGCGCCTGGAACTGGGGCTTTAGCCGAGGGGGTCTATGCTGCGGACTATCCATCTTTATCTGGACCTGTGCCGCCCCCTCACCGAGAAAACAGCACATCCAGTTGGGGACGTGGGTTTTCTCAGCCTAACGTTACTCCAGGTGCCGACAATTTTAGTGAGGCTGCCGCTGGTGGCATGTCCGGGCTGGCCATGAGTGTCGCGGAAAGGAACGCACGAGAAAGTGGACTAGAAGCCATGAGAGAAGCTCGTCAATATCAAGACCCACAGCGCCAGCAGGCTCCCTATTCCGATGCGTACCAAACTGCCCTGCCGCCAGAAGCGCCCTACGATGAGCCTCGGAACCACGCGTACGATCGGAATTATGACACGTCCCAGGGATACAGTTCCGCTTCCTACGGCCCACCCGGCCAGGTTTACAATTCCTCACCTAGCCTAACTACGTCAGGAACTGCAGCTACGTCTCATTCAGGCCAAGGGACGCCGACCCGGGGGATGCCTGGCTACTCTGGCGACCCGTTTCGGGATCCTCACATGGCCTACGCCCGAAGACTGGACCCTGGGCTTGGTCAGTTCAATCCGAACGACATTGACGATGACGGTGACGATGGCCTCGACTACCGACGCTCTACTCGGAACAGTATATTAAGTCTTGGAGGGTCGAGTCATCGAGGTGGTAAGAGCACTGCAGCTGGCGCAGCTGGCGCTGCGGCCGGTGCTGGTATTATGGGCGGCCTGATGGGAAGGAATCGAAATAGCGGCATCAATTATGATCCAGTAAATAATACGAGCTCTGCAGGCAGGCTTGGCGACGTAAGTGGTAAATACGACACGGGCGGCGGTACTGAGAAGCAGTCGGAGTGGTTATCCAGTCAAAACAACAGTCGCAAAAAGTGGAAATGGTTCATTCTAATACTTGTCGGTCTTGTCATCGCCGGTGGAATAGCAGGCGGCATTGTGGGCGGAATTTTGGTTAATAGGAATAAAAGTGGTGGTTCAAGCAGCGCCAGTGGCGTCCAGTCCGCTGAATCAGATATGGCTACGAATGGGGATCTGGACATCACGTCTGATGAGATTCAGGCACTAATGAACAACCACAACTTACACAAAGTCTTTCCTGGTGTCGACTATACGCCTATCAACGTTCAGTTCCCGGATTGCCTTAAGAACCCGCCTTCTCAGAACAATGTTACCCGAGATGTTGCTGTACTCTCCCAGCTAACAAACACTATTCGCCTCTACGGCACCGACTGCAACCAAACGGAGATGACAATCCATGCTCTGCGGCAATTAAAGCTCGAGGATAATATCAAGATCTGGCTTGGTGTATGGCAAGATGGAAACGACACTACAAACGAGCGCCAACTGAGCAAGATGTGGAACATTTTAGACCGGTACGGGGCCGATCCTTTCAAGGGGCTCATTATTGGCAACGAGATCTTGTTCCGGGAGCAGATGACCGCTTCACAGCTTAGCGAGCTCCTGGACTCGGTACGGACCAATTTAACCAAGCATAACTGGAACCTTCCTGTTGCCACGAGCGACCTCGGCGACAACTGGGACTCGCAACTCGCCGGTATGAGCGACTATATTATGGGCAATATCCATCCTTTTTTCGCCGGCGTTAATGCTAAGGACGCTGCTTCTTGGACGTGGCAGTTCTGGGAGAACAAGGCGCACGGATTCTTCAAAAAGGAAAGCGAGAAGAATGTCATTTCTGAGATTGGCTGGCCAACGAAGGGTGGAACTAACTGCGGCAGCGATAAGGTGACAAACTGTCCTGACGGCTCAGTGGCGGGCATCGACGAATTGAATACGCTGATGGAGAATTGGGTCTGCCAGGCCCTCGAGAACGGGACCAACTATTTCTGGTTTGAGATGTTTGACGAGCCTTGGAAAATTAGTTTCGATACGCCCGGCAAGGAATGGGAAGATCAATGGGGCCTGATGGATGTCAATAGGAATCTGAAAGAGGGCGTCAAGATCCCGGACTGCGGAGGGAAAACGGTTTAGGGCTCGGCATAAAACGCCGCCTGCCCCGGTTCCTGAAGCAACCATTATAGTTGATTTGGCAGTACGCTGTCTTGAATAGCAGCCTGTTGAGAGTGGCTTCGACGGGATACCCTACATCACGTGCTCAAACTCGGAAACGAGACGGGGTTGTGTATTAAATGAAGCAACGCTAGTTAAGACGGGAGGTCATACGAAGTGCGACGTGGAGGAGCACGCAACTAGATGGCATGTCTCGGTGTCGGTGTCAGTATCAGTATCAGTATCAGTGTCGGCCTGGTGTTGTTCATGTTTCATGAGCTGCACTGATGCGATTCTCGGCGCAGAGGTTTAGAAGAAGAAAGCATTAGAGAGCATAAATGGAAGGTATGAATAGGTGGCGGCAAGACGGTATAATCGTCGCACGCGCATAGCATTATGATAGGTTACAATTCTGTCGTTATGGTGTTTGGGGGGTTTCGGTTTGGGTTTGGTATGTATTATAGGCCGGGTCGCTGCTTTTTGAGGGGGATGAGATAGATGATTAATACGAGTTAAAAAGGGGTACCTATGAACTGAGCTGAATTACGGTTACATGTGAGCATGCAATTCCGTTCTCAACAGGTTACGTACCTTAGGAGGTAGGTACCGCTACAGGATGTTCGTTGTGGTTCTTCTTCAGTTACCTTAGGTACCTAGGGTAAGGGTCCGGGTATGTCTAATGTACCTAAGGTTAGGTATATAAACCAATTGGTTACATCATAGGAATAATGACATCACATGATTTGGTGTTACTTTGGCGCTCTGTAGCTTATCTCCATTGTACGGTTGCACGGTCCCTCCTTTTCATTAATCTCCTTATCAAACCCTAACGCTTGAAGTAGTTAAGGACTTTCGCTTCTCATCTATTTCGCCAGCAAAGTGAATCGGTTTTTTTTTTTTTTTTTTTTTTTTTTTGGGAGGAGGAGATCCTATACGAGATACAAGATGGGCACGCAATATTACCCTAACTCCTCGAATAGTGATTATACTTCAAGAAAACGCAAAGCTCCCGCTCACATGCAAACGACCCATGGCCATTACGATGATCAATACAATGATTTTGAGCCTGAGGATGATGCAAAACCCAAGAAATCGAAAAAGAGAGTCTACGCCGGGGAGAAACGGTTGAGGAGGTTAGCTTTATGTTTACCTTTTTCTTCCCCCTTTCACTATATCGCCATAGCAAATATATACCTCTTTTTACCACCTACAAATGCCTTTCTACCTGTTGTACCTTAGATAACTAATGATGGACCTATACCTTATAACTAGATTCCGTACCAAACCTCCACAGGATTTCTCCGTCATTTATGATCGAGCAACATCGCAAAGGTTCGCATCTATACATTTTAATAGATAAGTTAATCTACGTGGATGAGTTTTAACTACCTGATCGAGCGGAACTAATCCTATCACCTCAGATTCTACGTCCTCGAAAGGACACGATCTGGCACAGCTGATTGCCCTGAAGAGTCTGTCGAGTTAACTGGCTCTACCGGAAACATTTACTTCGTCCATATCGCGCGGCAGCCTACCTGCACCTGTCCTCACGCCCAAAGCGGCCACCAATGCAAGCATGTCATATATGTCAGTCTCCTCACATCCGAATGTCCACATAGGTAAGATCTCTCCGATCCGCCCTGACACTGATTTTTGCTAGGTACTATCAAGAGTTCTTCGTGCGCGCTTCGACCTCGTTTATCAACTTGCCCTGCTATCTACCGAACTGCAGGAAATCTTCGAGAATGCCCCTCCTATCGAACCAGAACACCAACCCGGTGCGGAGACGTATGATAAGAATCGGAAACCCCTTGAAGGCGACTGCCCAATTTGCTTCATGCCCTTCGAAGGGGCTGAAGACGCCGTTTACTGCCGTGCGACTTGCGGCCAGAACATACATGCGGAATGCTTCGCGATGTGGGCTACTACCAAGCGCAAGAGTACCAGGGGTCAAGTTACTTGTCCTATGTGCCGCACGCCCTGGCAAGAAGACGACGATGGTACTGTCAAGAAAATTAAGAACAAGAGCACCATGAGCTCCGACGGTTACATAAATGTTGCAGACGAGCTCGGTATCAGCCGCGAAAGAGGTGAGCCGATTAGGCGACATACCTGCCTATCATATTTCCCTGCCTACTTAACATCTCTATCCACGTACGCACATACAAGTTATACGAGCTAACCCCTGGCTGCAGACTACAGTACCTACTACAACGGACCCTATCGAGGTACAAGCTATAGAAGTTGGTGAAAAACCTACCTACCATTATCACCTCCTCGGTATGATTTCCACCATTCAGTTACTAGTCTGTTATGATATCCCTAGAAGCCTAGTTTATCGTGCCTTTGACTCACGAGCCGATTCTAATTCGCTAAGTATTGCTACGATGGCCAGCTATACCCATTGCCCAGCAATAAAATTCGTCCGATTAAGGGGCAGTTAAACCCATCTACTCCCCACTTTGTATAACTGCTATTACCCAGAAATCTTACGAGGAAAATCTATGTAAATACACCATACGTAATTCCCGCGTCCCTTCTAACACATGGGAAATCCATGTCATAAGATCGGGACGAGTCACAGGTAGCTGAGTCTTTAGCATTTGGCGGATGTCAAAACAGTACCAAAGCTGGGGAGGTTTTCTAGTGTCAGGAAAGACCATCAGCAGTGCGTACACTTGGCAAGGAACTTCGTCCATGTTTTTCCTCAGGCGTCATATTCGGCACAAGCTACCCTTGTTATGTAGCCTTACGTGATGGATCGAGTTTCAACCAGAGATTCATTTTTCTGATCGTTCATTTCGTATCGTACACCTTCTCCTCTGCCACACAATCACAGTAAGTAGCTCCGAGCAAATATGTAAACTAAAGTACAATCCGTAGACTAGCCACTTCACATGTAATGCTCGTTGCTAATATCTAGCAGTTGATTACAAAAATTCGCGGTTCCTACCCACGCCATCAGACCCTACCAATCACGTATCATGAATATCTCGATAGCTTCACTTCACTGATAGAATCAACTAGAGAACTAAAGAGTAATCAGGTCGCATTCTTTAGTACCGCCACTACCAGGTTCCACAACAGCATTATCTTTCGTATTCTTGTTGGCTATTGTTGCAATGGAGCTTGGCTTCCCATGATGGGATGATTCCCATTCCGGCTTGTCAACCTGGCGTTCTTCAAGTATACTCATAATACTGGAGGGCTGCGAACTTCGAGAGTACAGGTGCGAACCGAAGGCGACCTCTTCTACGTGTAACCGTGGTGTTGTTATATCAATATTCTGTTGCTGCGAGACAGTGGGACTAGCAAACGCATTCGCCCGAATATCGTCGTTACCAATATTCAACGAACGGGTGCTAGGAAGAATCGTTTTTATGTGATCCTCTGAAGTAAGGAGATCATCGCTGCCCTTCTTTGGCGAGGGTGAGGTCCTAGCAATGACACTCTTTCCGACGTTGCGCAACCCTTGATGGTCTAAGGTTACCGGTCTATAAGTGTCTTGAATCGAAGGTGCGTTGAGCGGGCTTGAGGGCCCCGCTACAGCCTCTCTGCATCTCTTTTCGTCGTCCATGTTTGCATCAAAGTCGGACCATCGATATCCTTTCGTATCAGACAGGAGCGGTAAAGCGGCTTCAGTAACGTCTGTCCCGAGAGTTTTGGCCCGCCCACCGTGATACCCAAGCCCAGGCCTAGAATCACGGGCACGCCGACCACCTCGACCGAAACCTCTTTTATTTCCTCTGCCGCTCATGGCTGCACCCATACGTCGTTGGTCCTGACTTATGAATGGCGCAACATGGGTTCTGTCGTAACCTATAATAGGCTCCTCAACATTGAGGGTCTCATTTACGGGTAGAAATTCATCGTGAGGATACGCTCCAGTAAATTCGGCGCAACTACATTGACATTTTTCGCCACAGATCTGTTGGCATCGGTGACCACATAGGAGGATTCGTTCGCACGGCTGTGGACAGATTAACTTGTCATGCGTTGCCCTATCGAGATAGTTAGCCTTCAGCTACGGTCGTCTGCAGCAATTAAAAAAGGAAAAAGCGAAGAGGGGGACAAAACATGAGAACATACCAATGGCACCTACGTCCGCATGCATGGCCGCAATCAAGCTCATCCGGACACTTCAAATCGCAACCACCGTGGCAGTTAACCCAATCCTCCGGGTGCGTCATCCATACCGTTCTGTGATGTTTCTGGCACGTTATCGGGAGACGACTGTTGCCTCCAAACCGACCCTGCTTCACGAAAACCTGCTGGACCTTTCCCCACATGTTATACGATAGCCGACTAGCTGATGATAGATTAATCATATTCCCAAAGACATAAAAGCCGCGGCGAGCCCGACTAATCGACACTACTCCACGGTTCTCATCTTGGAGGAAACCTGCCTGATGAGGGCCGTCTTGGCCCTTACTCCTCACCAACGACAAAATCACTATATCATTTTCTTCTCCTTGGTACGAATCCACAGTGAAAACGTTCGTGAAGGGAGCCCATCGTTTCATTTGGCTCTTGAACTGGGATATGATCTTCTTCTTTTGACCTCGGTAAAACGTCAAAACCGTAATTTGACTCGCTGGCGTACCGTTCATGAGGAGATAGTCTATGAAGTGGATTATCATTTCCGCCTCTAAGATGTTAAATCTACTTAGGTTCTCGTCTTGGCCCTCCATCCAGGTATGGTGGAAGAAAAACGAGGGAACAGCCATACCAGGAATGGGTGGCCTTGAATGACTGTGAGTAACTACGGGATGATCTTGGAGGCTCGGATAGAATTCGTTTAATATTTCACGTAACGCGGGGATCATTCTCCGCTGCATGTTAAGGACCGTGAAGGGCATATTAAGAGAAACGAGACGCTCAAACATAGATATGCGCATATTGTACGGCTCCTGTCCAAGGCCGGGTGTATCGCAATGGGGAGCCAGTTGTTGGTGGTCGCCAACTAGAATAAGCTGCTCTAGCGACCCGTACAATGCCGAAAGAATGTTCGCCTCCCGCGTCTCAGCTGCCTCTTCGATTAGCATGGTGCGTGGCCGCAAGGCAGCTAGCAAGCCACGATACTTGCACAGGCCTGTAGTGGTGCATCCTATGACTTCGATCTGTTGCGATTTGATGCACTGCGTATCTTTGTACCAGCGGTTTACCTTGAGATTCTTCGTGATGCGAACATTATCGGCGAGTAGGTCGCAGAACTTTTTACGATGTCGCAACAACAGCTCCTTCTGCCAAAACTGATAGACCGCCCCGCGATGCTTAACATCGATGTCCCATAAATTCGGCTTCTGAAGATCTCGGCGGATCACAAGGTCATATTCCGTGTAATTTTGCGAATTTGAACCTGTCCATAGGTGCATGGTTGGTAGGAACTTGCCGTCTATGCGACCGATGTTTTCCTCCTCGTCTTCAACGCAGTCGTCGAGTTCCATATCGTACTCATCCAAGTCTGCGTCAAGGCTATCATTATCCTCAAATGCTTCAAACTCGGGGTCTTTCTCTCCCGGCTGTCTAGCTTGCGCGAGTTGACTTCCCAGCCACTCCGCTAACAGGCCTGAGGGTTGGTCTTCCGACAATCGCGCGTCGGCCCATTCTTGTTCGGCACGAAGAGACTGGAACTGACTATCCGTTACCACACCTGTGGATCTCAAGACCTCAGGGTCAAGCAAATTATTTGGGAAGACAATATCAACAATTTTTTCCAATTCTGCAACATTTCTTTTGCGTGCTGACTCGAATGTCCTGAAGTCTCTATCCGCGCGTTGGTTCAGCTCGGCCCGCGCACGTTGTCGCAAGTTATACATGCTATATCGTTTAATGTCTTCGTTTTGAGTTCTCCCGCCAAGCCGGACAACTTTGAACCCAGCGTTGATCAATTGGATCAAAATCTGATCTACTGCATGATTTGTTTGAGCTGCCACAATAATGGCATTGCTGCCTCTCTTTTGACTTTCGAGAAGGATCTGTAGAGCCCGCACCGATGTAAATGTCTTTCCGGTCCCTGGAGGACCTTGAACAATGGCCAACTCCTTTGTGAGAATGCGATGTACTGCACTAAGTTGGGAGTTGTCCAAGTTGGTATATTGAGAAAGCTGGCTGTCGAATCCATCCAGCACAGAGTAATGCCTAAGTGGCTCACACACCTCGGCCATCATTGCGTGTCTCTCACTCTCTGATATCGACGAGGAATCTGTGATATGGTGCACAAGGGATGTAAGGTTGCGGTATGGATCATCTTTAACATATTTTGCACAGAGGTCGCTCTTGTCGCCCTGAACCAAGTACTTGTCGAGCGGGGTCTGTGTGGCAGCGACGTGCTGCAAGCCAACCATGCTATGACGAACAGCTTCAAAATACCCCAAACGCGTCTCTATCATAACAAGTTCTTGGTTTGGGTCCATAATAGCGTCACTAATGTTAGCCCATTGGAAGTAAATCGTGGGCGGGTTTTGGTCGAGACCGTCCCTGATTCGGTGTTCTGATATGACAGCAGGCATGCAGATGGTCTTGAAACGATCTTTGGCAGTTGATATTACCACTAAAGTTCCGACAGTGAGCCGTCGGGTTTGGGTCCAGCGTATCTTCTTGCCGGATCTCTCCGTCGAAAACTGGACTTGACACATGGGACCGAGGCGGGTCATGAGGTAGCCCCTGACAAACACCTTTACACGAACCCGTAGTTAGTTTACCGGAATATAGGTAACTGTCCAGCAGGTTCGACTTACTTTTGTATAGATACATGTCTCTCCGTCATCCATCATTGTCGGGTCATCCTTGAACTTTCTAATTGAATGGCGAAGCATAGTGATTCCTTCCTCTCTCTGAAGGCGGTAGTGAGTTTCGAGGTAGGTATTCTTACTTTCCCACGGCTGTTGCCATGTGTTAGGTAGAAGGTTCCGCATCTTGTCCAGCTGTTCTTGGTCATCCCAGTCGGGATTTAGATCTTGACTCGTGGGGATCTCGGGGTAGCTTCTCCATTCTTGTGCTGGGGGGGAAGGCGGGAGGTTCTGTTCAAAGTAGACATGATGCTTGATTATCTCCAACTCGTCCTGGTGTTATTATAAGCATGTAAGTATAAACTATAACGAGACGATGTCCCAGAACATACCTGAGGATCAAGGCCATCGGAACCGTTGTAGTCACCCATGACTGATAGGTCTGTTGCTTTACGAGACACCACTCCTGCGATATTTATTCAATGCAAGCAGGGCCTCAGCACTTGATACTTTGGCAACAAAAAAGTACTTAATGAAAGTAGTATACGAAGGGAAAGAGCCCCGATGGTGGTTCGAGTTGGTAGTAAAGGTTGAAAAAAAAAAAAAAAAAAAAAAAAAAAGATGAACACAAGAGGAGAGATTGTACGGAATTAGATGATAGGTAGGTTGAATGACAAACTTAGAATCTCATGTGAGTGGTGAGTGATTTGAGACCTTGTTGTAGCTTTCAAAGTTGTTAGGGTAGATGAGGTTGAGGTTGAGGTTGAAGGTTGCTTCTTAAGCTAAGGCACCTGGTATTTATTTGAAATTTGAGAGAAATGCAGCTTCAGCACGCAGTTGCCGTCCTACCAAATATAATACGTATTACCCAAGTCGTCTTAGTTCGGCTCCGTATCTAATCTCTTTTCAACTCTTTAGAAGTAAATCAGGAAGCGGCCTTAGGTAAGGTATAGCAATATCCTATGCGCGTAAATACATGTAGGCAGGTGCTATGCAGATGCCTGGTGCAGGTAGGAAGTACATTAGGTACCTAAGGTACCTAAGGTACCTAAGGTATATACATGATATGGACCCAGGCACGTATACATCTCAGATAGGCACCTAGGTACCTAACCTACCCCGTCGCCTACCTAATGTAAAAGGGGATTGCAGGAAGTTGTTGCTTGTCACTAAGGTTGTTCCTAGAGCTCCATCCACTGGGTACCTACACATCATGCTTCAAAACATGCGGGTATATCTTGCAAACACGTCGGCATCCCATGTCAGTGTTTCCCCTTTGTTTAAGAGGTTAGCTTCTCGTTTATGTGAAAACTCACCGCCATGTCTTAGACACTAAAAGATGATGGTTTCTTTTGAGAGTGGTATCTTTACCCGACTTATCCATCTCCAACTACCCATACAAACTTCCCTTTCCGTGTTTGCAGGCAACTAGTAGTCCATCTACGATATAAGGTACCTTGGGTAGAATAATAAGGATGTTTGCTCTGATATCAATATTTACCAGAGATATTATGACTACGTACCTAAGGTAACTAGATAAGTAACTAGGAGGTAATGCTGATATACTAGAGTTTCAATATGATTCACCTGTACCGTTGCTATGAGATGCACTTTAACTTGAGGTATCGTTATTACACATCGCAGTTTAGAGCTGCTATTCTTTGCAGAATAACACGCCAACTTCAATTAATATTTGAATGTCAAAACCATTCAGTAAGTATCTGCATAGGTATCCAGATTCAAGCCTCGGGCACCTAGTATGTGTCTTAGAATACAAAAATACAAAATATAAACTATGGTTTATCGTTCATCGCCAAGGACGCATTGAATATTGTGGTCGGTCTTGTAGAGGCAAACCTAGATCAGTAATTACTAGATCTAGTTATATACCTCCTCCCATTCGACTACACCATTGTCTCTCCCCAGCTTGGCGGCCGATCTTCTAGTTTGGTACCCCATTCAGACTCCTGGCTTCCGAGTGCTAGTTCTATCGTCCACCCTTGGGTGAAAAGGGAATGGCCGATCCAAGATCTAGTCCACGGCTTGCCATTTACGGTTACATTTTGTATGTAAATGTTTTCATAGTTGGGATCGAAACCAACCGTCTTGATCTGTGCCGTCTTGCCCGTTAGAGGACTTGTTATGTTTACCTCCCGAAAAAACGGCGCCGAAATCAGGTACACATCTTGGCCAGCGATAGGGAATAGACCTATCATCCCAAATACGACAAACGCTCCCATCGAGCCCGAGTCGTCGTTCCCTGGCAGGCCTCCGTGTGATGTGTTAAATGCCGACGGGATATACGTATGCAACCGTTTCGTAGACAATCCAGGACGACCAGCATAATGATACAGATATACAGTCGAAAAAACCGGTTCGTTAGAGATGTCAGCTAGTCCCGAGGTATGAAAGAAGTCGAGACGCTCAATAAACGGCTCTTCAGTCCCCATTAACCCTATTAAGACCGACATAGATTGCGGAACAAGGCTGTCGAGTTTCGTTAGTGATATAAGACGCATATTTTGGGATGGACTGGTCGCTTACAACTGGTATTGCCAAATACTATCGTGTACAAAATTAGTAAACAGCGTGTCAAGTATTGTTTTATTTTCGGTTTAACGAAGAGGATAAGAAGGAAAATGAACAATTACTAACCTGGCCTCGAAAGTCTCACTAGGGTTCGTAGTGAGGGAGCAAAAACTCGCCAGCGCCGAGCACGCAATGGGATCTTGGTATCCCCAAGTTCCGTTTTGGTACTTTGGCTGCATGAAGCCTGCAAATCCGGTGTCATTTCCTTCGATAGTTGAACGCTGGTCAGACTTCCACAGGTACTGCCAGTTAGCACCCCGCAAAACATATTTATTGTATAAATCATCTCTCCCCAGCCCTTGCGCTAGGGTGGCGAGGCAATAATCATTATAGGCATACTCAAGGGTTCGTGAAACGCTACGCGAATTAGTACCAAATCCAACTGGGTCGAAATCAAGGTAAGGAATATATTGGAGATTCTTCCAGCTTTGGAGACCGCCCCGGCCGTGATACGCCCATTCCAACGGTTCCGCTTCAGCGTCTTGGACGATGGCTTCGAGTGCGAGTTCCCAATTGATACCGGTGAGGTTTTTGACGTAAGCATCGACTAGCACGACATCTGCATTTGAGCCGCCCTATGCGAAGTAGTAAGCATGGTTGTCGTGAATAACTACAGCGGAGAAGATACCAAAATAAGTATCATCGCGGTGAATATTAAGGTCACTAAATGGATTCGGATTCTCTCACCTGGGTCCAGCCGTGACTGAGTGACCTGGATGCGTAGGTCATTAGTTTAAGCAGGAAAAGGTTAGTGAACAAGGCCCTTACATATGACAGTCGGGTAGCCAGCCCTCATGCTCGTAGATATCTAATAGCGAGTTGAGCATCTGGATCTGAGCGTGTGGGTCGAGAATAGTAAGGAGCGGATGTTGAACGCGGAACGAATCCCAAATGCAATAGTACGAGTCGAAATACGGTATCCCGCTGTTCCAAAACGGATTTTCGTCGGTGTAGTTCTGAGGAGATATCATAGTGCGATATAAACCGCTCCAAAAACTAGTTTGAAACTCATCGCTGGCACCGCCGGCGTCGACAGATATGGGATTTATCTTTTCGCGCCACGCATCTTCCGCATCTGTAACGAGCCTGTCAAAGTCGCTAAGAGGGTTGGGAATTTCTTCGGCTGCCCGCCGGCAAGCCTGGTCGGCACTTACGAAGCTTATTCCCACCCTTGCGGTTAAAGTATTGTTAGATAGCTCGCTGAATCTAACCCACCCACCGGCTTCTAAATAAAAGAGGTTGAAACCACGGGTGACGAAAAGTTCTTTCGGGTCCGTTCCTGCTCGATTATTCACCCACACTCCGTTGTCGAAGATATCGCCGCCGAAGAAGTCGACGCAGAAGTGCATCACGTATGATCCAGGACCGAAACTAGGAAGAAACGTACCGTTTCCCTTTAGCCGCCCGCTTTCGGCGTCAACACTGATTGAAGCATTTTGACGGCTCTTCCATAGATCCGTGAGGTCAAGTAGTACTAGAGGATGTTGCTGATCGTTTTCAACCTGAAATTCGAACGTATACAGCGCCGCGTGGTCACTTGAGGTCATAGTGCTCTTGATGCCGGAGTCGAATTCCACTGCAAAGTAGCCCGGCCGGGCGACTACCGATTCCTCCACGTAGTGAGTGGCTCTTTCGCCTATAAGGAAACTACAAGTATTGACGTCGTCCCCAGGACATATCTGGGGAAATAAGGGGAAGTTCCCAAGGCTAGGATTCCCTCCCGTCCCGCTGTCATGAGCTGCCGAGAAACCTGTGATCCTCGAGCCATCTGTCGCGAAACCACCCGTATTCTGGCCATCCACATCCGCGACGGGCTTTGCCAAAGCATATGGTCCTGAAATATTTACATTTAGTAAATGCACGTTATGAGACAGGGAAAGAAAGTCCGCATACTTGTAGCACCTGCAAATACGTTCCCCCCGTTAGTGCTACCGATGAGAGGGTCGATGAATTGGAGCACGTCAACACAAAATACTAAAAGGGGAAATATTGTAGAGATGAGGTAAAAAACCAGTTGCGGGGTCACGAAAAGCAGCTGTCGGCGTGCCATCTTCGATCAGCGAGGGCTCCTTTCATAAGGCCACCGCGATTGTAATTTCAGCAACTGAGTTCTGGCAAGTAAAACCATTGATGTACGAGTAAAGTCGAAAACGACCGTGCCTGAGATAACAGTTATGTTTAACCCCTCCCTGGATGGGTGGCGCTTTGCGACCTTCCCAAAAGAGGCGATCTCAACGACAAACAAAGGCAAACCGAAAGGGTAATGCGTTGATCTTCATGAATGTGGAATGGTCTGATATTTCGTTCTAAATGAAGAGTCCTCTCGCGGTCTAGTCGTACAACATACCTGGCACTTCTTATTCCCTTGAAGTTACATGCAGCTGCTACTAGAATGCTGCACTCGAGCTCATATCTTAAGAGTATCATCTTAAGAGTAGGTAGTTATCATTTATTTCCTAGCAATATGGTGCTCCACTTAACGCTCGGCCGACCAACACGTTCAACCAGCGTGTCCAACAAGTCAAGTCAAATCAAATAACCGTGTATATTTAGGTAGCTTAATACTGTGGAATGGGTGAGTTGAACGGTTCAACTCACCCATTCCACAGTATTACATCTATATCAATTAGAAATATTAAAAACAGGAGTTGGAGAAAGGCAGACAGAATACCTACAGCGCGCCACTAAAACCATGCTCTCTGCCTGATATGATCACTCGCAAATTTGACGTTGAGCAGACTCCGCGCCGAGCAACGTCACACGTCATTGTAACTTAGACATGCCTGAAATCCCACTAGGCATTACCGATCACCTTCACATGATGGAGGGGAAGAAAATCCATATCTGATGTCAGTGTTTAAAAACGTATCCCTACAATAGATTTTTAAGGGACAAGTGCAGATAGATATAGTTTTCCATTGCAGCGACATGGGGCGATGACCCCTCGTTAACAATTCCTATCCGTCTATCCATGAAACCCTGAGCTGTCGTCGTCGTCGGCTGTCGATAATAGCCTCGATTAACCTTATTCTTTCGAACCCTTAAAAATGACTGCTTAAGGGTTTGACATACATGCTTCCCTATCGCGGACTACATTTGTCTTCCACACGTCTCTTATTTCTAGGTAGTGATGACGAATGGACTGAGCTGCGAGATGCAGACGCATCTGCTATACTAAGTAAGCTAGGTAGACAGGTAAACAATTAAAGGTTTTTTTCCCCAATAATTAAATGACGTGTATACCACATTTCTCATGGCTGTCCCCGATATGGATGATATGAACCTGAATTACGATTTCGCAACGTAACCATCACGGCATCAATGACTTATCCATTCACAACGAGTATCCTAGATGATACCTAATGTCCTACGAAACGGTTGTCTTGAATTCTCTATAGCCGCCTAGCCTTTTCAGATTCGACTATGACGCTAAGAATCAAGAGACGTGTGGTTGGATGGACCGAGAGATGCTTGAACTCGTCATGACGGTTCAATAAGCGCGCATCTATACCGTACGACCTCGTTGCTTATAAACCCCTCTACCTCATTTGTTTTATGAATCTCTGGACTTGTTTGGATTTCTTACCTTGTATACCAGATCCAGCGAAGATACAAAAATAACAACCATGGCACACTTCGTTAGTTTAGCAAGTGCCGGCGTCTTAGCACTCGTAGTGCCACATTCTCTTGCAGTTCCCTTCGTCTCCGAAGCTGAAACCACCGTGAGCTCTAATGCGGCGACGACAGCTTCTGCCGTTGCTGTGACGAATGTGACTTCTCATGGCGCATACACGGGCCCGCCGGCTACGACAACCGGCGCACTCTCTACAGAGGTCACAGCTCTGACTATCCCGGCTAGACCGCCAGAGCAGTACAAGCTGCAGTATCCGGCGGACGGACAGCTTCACCAACCGCAGCCCGCACCATACACTCCGGGCGGCGGTTTGGGCACTAACGGCACCGAGCCAGTGTATCGTGTAGTGAGCGACTTCGACTACGAGTCGATTGCGTTAGCTCTCTACCAAGAGTGGATCGAGCTCGATCTTTTTCACTGGGGGCTGGCCAGGTTCTCCGTCCAAGAATTCGAAGCTGCCGGGTTGAACGCCGAGGATAGGTTCCTCATTGAGTTCATGGCTAATCAAGAAGTCGGCCATGCCACCGCCCTAACCAATATGCTCGGCCGTAACGCTCCCGTCCAGTGCGCTTATAACTATCCGGTAACAAGCGTCCGAGAATTCATCGACTTTAACCAGAAACTGACTCGGTGGGGAGAGTCGGGCGTATATGGGTTTATAAATCACCTGGATTCGCGCGAGACGGCACAGATTCTTCTGCAGTCCATCAGTACCGAGGCGCGGCAGCAGCTGATCTTCCGCCAGTTCGACGGTCTTTTTCCTATGCCCGTATGGTTCGAGATAGGCATCCCACAATCTTGGGCGTGGACTCTCCTTGCCCCGTACATCTCTTCATGCCCGGCCAACCAGACTCGCCTGATCTGGCAGAATTTCCCTTCGCTTAGAGTCCTTAACCAGCCAAATCCAGCTCGTATCAACGGCTCCGACGTCTGGAACGAGACGACAGGCGGATACGCAAACACTCTCAGCACTAGAAATATCTCAACGTCGGCGAGCTGTTTAAATGCCACCATCGGTCAGAATTGTAGTCCGGCTATCACCCATAACAGGACCGCCCCCTTATCATATCCTGGCCGTCAAGTTTTCCTCGAGTGGGATAGTCCTGGAAAAACCGTCGGGCCCAATAACAGCTACGTTACCAGCGTGTCTGCCGGGTATCCTAGATACGCCGCATGGGTTTCCCAGCTTAATGTCACTTATACCCCCTTGCAGAATATTAGCGGCAACACAGCGTATACCATCCAGCCCAATACGTCGACGTATGAAGGTGATCCTGCTGTTAACGGTACCATCTTCTTGGCTATTACTGACGACGACTTATTCGTCACCCCATTTAATCTTACGCAGATTAACCCGCATGTCAACGCGCTGGCTATTTACCAGGCGGGTTAAGAGAATAAACCTTCATCGCCAATGTCTCAATGATAATTTGAGCATGTAGAACGGAATGGAGTACCTGAAGCTAATAGGCTATATATAGTGAGGACAGCGACGAGAAAAAAGGTTTCAAAACCCATATAGCAGAGGCATGCCTCATGCTTATATGACTAGCATGATGATATGATAGCCGCAATATATCAGAGACCAATGATGCAAAACTTCTTAAACGTGATGATGACCGTGTTTTCATTTTAATGTCTTGATACCATACATATCGAACTAGCTCTGGAGAGAATGACAATGCTAGAAGCATGTTGAAGTTCATCTGCTACTCTATCATTTCTCTAAAGTCTAGTTGCCGCGTAATGACATTGAAACGACCATTATTCTTGTAACCTAACTATAGCACTCGATATATAGAGGTCTATTATTCTTGTGACAAGCACCATTACTCCGTTTCGCCATTTCAAATCAAATGCTGGGTATCACCTTTTCCAAACGGGCCACCAAACGAATAAAAAATTCCCGGATATGAAGTGATGTGATTTCGTAACATACGAGCTCTCATTATCACCTCTCGTGGAAACACTAACCTGGTAGGTTTGATAAAAACCCAAGATGTGCACATCGCACACACAAATGAGGCCTGTTGTCACGGTGGGACGTTTATCTCGTATCCAATAAGGACTTCGGTAGTTGTCCCTTCCCAGCCTCGATTTCCAGCGGCCGATATCATAAAGCGGCTTGACGGATCGATGTATAGACTGGAAATGACACCGGCGCGTGGTGGACCAGGAATAATTAGAAAGGGCGGGGGCGAGTGTTTAGACGAGTGTTCGGAACGAAGATCGTAAAGCCGAAGGATGTCGTAAGAGGCACAAACTAGATGCCGTCCATTTACCATTGACCGAACGCAGCTGACCGGACCACTGCCGCCAGGAAACTTGAAGACTCGTTCCGGTTGCCAGCCTACGCGACCACCTTTTGCTTTCTGTATGCTAAATTCCTCCACCGTGCCATTTCTACGGCCTGCGTATATCCAATTGCCATCGGGACTCCAACACGCGCCCATACACCAAGGAGGAACACCAGGCCGATTCCCAATACGCGCCACGGGATTCTGCATCCGACGATCCCAAACGCGCAGGGTCCCATCCATAGATGCGGAAAGAAAAGTGCTATCTGAAGTCTGCGTCATATCGTAATGCGTCGGGGGCGGTGCGGCAAACACGGTAGAAGGTGATTGGGGTGGGACTCCTTGGCTTCCCTGAGCAGGCGGTAAAGGCGCATCTCCTGGCAAGGACTGAAATGTGTTGCCGCTAGTGTTAATCGGCTGCGAAAATTCTGGCATGGAGGGTAGAGAGGAAGGATCGTGGTTTGTATCGGTCCCGAAAGAACCAAGCGCGCTATCGCCAAAGAGAGCATTATCTGAGGTCGAGTCAGGCAGAGGCTGAGTAGTCGGAACTTGGCCCGATCCTGATTCAAAGGCTGGGCCGGACATGCTATAATCGCCCATTGCGACCTCGGCATCTTGGGCCGAATCCTGCATCATGGCTCGGGAAAACTCGTTGTCCTCATCCCCGCCGAAAGCGCCCATCCCGTCGTTATCGCCGAAGAGATCCGAGCCACCGGTAGGGCTGCCACCAAATAGGCTATCATGCCCAGGACTCCCCCGACCGTCGGGTATGGCATCTCTCCCATTAGCTGTCTGGCCGGAAACCCCATTAACCCCCATACCATTTACGCCAGTGTCGATGTCCATACCAAACCCGCCATCCATGTCGAATTTCAAGTCGCCGTCAGCACCAGGATGCGTATTATTGCTGAAGAACGTATCGCTTAGAACCTCCTCCTCGCTAGCCTCCGGTGGTATAGGTTGCCCTCCCATGGGCCTGATCTCGATGGCAGAGATTTGTCCTCCACTTCCGTCAAACTGACGCGCTACTTGCCCCGTGTTTAAGTCCCAGTCAAATATATTCTTGTCCCAGCTTCCACTTAGGACGCTCTTCTCATCAGGAGAAAGGGTCAAGACGCTGACGGCGTTGGTGTGCTTCTTCAAACACGTAATCCGCTTCCCCTCATCGTGGCGCACGCTTTGAAGATTGATACCGCCGCTCTCGAGGCCGGACAGGAGCCATAGGGCCTGCGAGTGAACAGCCAGACTGTAAACGGGACTGAGAACCAGGTCTTCCTGTCGAACAGAAGGGGGTTGGGGTTCGGCATTTTCCCAATACGACATTAACACGCCGGCTTTAGTTACCGAGTCGACGAACGGATGGCGCTGCGCTACGGTTAAGAGAGTCTTGCCGTTGATCGTAGCGGGCCCGTCGTATTTTCTAATGTAACCATCGCTTCCGCCTGTCATCCAGTAGCGAAGATCAGGAGTTATAGCTATCGCATTGATACTCGTGGCCATAGGAGCTGCCATGGTCGGGACGATATCGTACGTAGCCGCGGTGAGCGCTTCCGGGCGAACTTTGGGTTTCCATTTCGGGGTTGCGAGAGGGCCTGGGGTAGCCGAGGTACGGGTTACGGAAGGGTTGCTCAAGCCATTCGGCTGTTGATGATCGTGAGCTTCTTCTTCTTCGTCATGTTCATGTTCATGTTCAGGTTCGTGTTCGGGCTCGGGCTGATCAGGATCGTCGTCGTCTTCTTCCTCGTTTTCATTCTCGTTGTCGTTATCATCCTCTTCATGATCTTGATTGTCATTTTCGTTCTCGTCCTCACCATCCACATCTACGTCCACATCGGCATCGGCATCGGCATCGCCATCGCCATCGCCATCGTGGATCATGATATCGTCGTCATGCTCGTTATCAGAGCTCGCATTGGAATCTCTGTCAAAGTCGTCCATGGCTGAATAATGCTATCGACTACGACAAAGAGCAATTCCTACGGGCCCAAGGGATAACATTCTACGGTCCCGTTCGGAATTTTCTAGCATGTATTGCAGTTGCAATAAGTAACGATGTTAAGGAAATATTTATACGCGAACGTACCAAAGACGAAACGACGATAACGTATTAGAAGGTCTAAGCTTGCGCTTAGAGAGACCTTCAGGCGCTCGGGCCCTCTAAGCAATATTATTTGTGCACTACGTGAACTGTATTCCCTAGTATGTAGTACATTAGGTACCTTAGGTAGTTAGTACAGGCACTCTTTGGCAGCTTAAGGATGTACCTAAGGTGGGTACCTGCATAGGCCTACCAAAGTCTCTCTAAATTTACTTTTATGGTACATATGTAGATACCTAGGTACCTAGGTAGGTACCCAGGTATTCAAATACGTACCGCGCCTATCGCACTGCACGGCTGATCCGGCCGCATGCATCCAAGTGTAGTACAACATCAAATTACCCTTAGGAGGTACATCTACATCCACATCAATATTCATCTTCAATAATGACGATTTTATGATTTTATTTTGATTATACAAAACCGTAAATCTCTCGGGTACCCAGGTAACTTCAATATCCAGTATAAGATAAGTAATAAACAAAACCTCCTATAATTCTCACAACACCCTTCCTTTACCCCCCTATCCCGGTGATCATCTACCCAGTGACTACGCACCTCCTCATCCTCGTCCTCCTCTTCGTTCTCTTCTTCCTCGTGTTCCTCCTCGTGTTCCTCCTCGTGTTCCTCCTCTCCCCCCCGATCTCCTCCGGTTGAATTGATTATTTGCATCCTGCGTGAACAGTTTCGTAGGCTGAGGTGCTGGGGCTGGGGCTGGGGCTGGGATTGGAATGGGAATTTTAGAACCTTTGCTCAGATCTACGAGAGGAATATGAGGTCTTTGGCTAGAAGGCGGCGGGAAGACTGGATTAGCCCTTGTCGGGTCGTAGGCCTGATAGCTACCCTGTCCTATCGAATATGACGGTGCTATCGCCTGTTGATTAGATACCGGTGGATTATTGTCGAGTCTCCTTCTTGTAGCAGCCGGCTGGCCCTCCGCGTCGTCGCCGTCATCTCGCGTGTGCTTTCTATTGTCACTCAGGTCGACTACGACTGAATCCCCACCTTCGGGCGGCTTCATCGTTCTAGCCGCATCTACGTCTCGAATTCCGTCTCTGACCTTGTCGACCACTTCCACCGCGACACGTCCTTTATAGCCCATCTCTTGGACAGCAGAGTATGCATTGATGCCAATCATTTCCCATCGTGTAAAGTCCGGATTGAACCATCCTCCCAGGTCTACCCAGAGGCTGTCGTTATATCGATAGACATCATTCTTCACCATACTAGCTATCCGGTCCATGATGATCTTACCCGCCCAAAATGTCCGGAGACCGCAACTCCAAATGTCCGGCTGATTGCCTGTTCCTATTTCGCGACGGTAGTCTGTAGCAAATGTAAATCCATTCTTTCTGAAGAACTGCCGAGCCCGGTTTTCGACAAATAGTCTCTGTGGACCCCTCGTTGTGCCTTCCCATGAATCGATAATCGCAATTTGGACGATTCTTGTCCATGGGTAGTCACCGGTTGTGGCTTTCTCTTTGCGGATAACACCCAATTCCCAATGGTTGCCATGAACGTTCATCGGCCACAGAGTGTATTCGGTTGCTTTGAAGCTTCGGTAGAATCTATTATAGTTTCTTGCCAATGCCTGGTTGAATTTAGCATCGCTTTCGTCGAACCAATCGCCGAGGCTCGTATCTGCAATATGGATCATTTCTCTCGCCACCCTCGGCAAGGCGTCGCGGTACACTTTCAGCGACCTATCAATTGCATCAGCAATGAGCCATTCCTCGCGACCAGCCTGAAGCTCGCTGAGACCTCTGATATCCGGGAGACCTCTGGGTAGATTAGGTAATTTCGTGCCAGGTAGTTCTATATGCCTATTCCTGCATTGCCCAATATCTGTTCCTAGGGTTCCGCACAATATCTGTGCTGGAGTAACGCCCTGCACCATTTTCTACTCTTTCCTTTAGGTATACAGCAAAGAATATCAGTTGATAATGAGCCGCAGGCAGGATAATGTGCCAGGTCCGCGATATCGAGTCGTTTAAGTTATCGACCGTTGTACCTATGCGTATGTGGGTACGTATATTTATAGGAGGCAGCTACGAGATGAAGGTGAAATTAACTCTAGTATATTACACTTCTAAAGACTATGTGGGTATAACATATTGGTTGGCTGCCGGTGAAGTTATTAAGATGCTCGTGCGAATCTTCTAACAAAGGTGGCCATGAGCGCCCATAATAACATAGATATTCATCTTTGTGCTCCGCCGAATCCGACAGTCCGTGAACACAATGAAGTAAAAGCTCAATAAGGGGTTTGTAATTCGGTTTCGGCCGGGATATGACACCCCTTTGTCTATCAAAACGAGTACGGAGGGAACAAGGAATTATATTCGAAGAACGGGGATCTAACTTCGCTGTCTGCGTGAACTAACTAAAACTTATTGGAGTTCCGGCTAGTTGTATGATCGAAGCTCCTAAGTGGCGGAGAATCATAAGAGGCACCTGAATTTGGTTGCTAAGTGCATATTGTACATACCGACCTATCATACCTCTTAAAAATGTCCTCAGTTGTCTAATGTAACGAGTATTTTATGTGTTTAAATCTATCTTTGTTTGTTTTGAGCTGGGCTACCACAGACAACCATTTATCCTTTCCGCTCATAATACCTACTCTATCAACATGTAAAGCGATCTTAAACATTCTTACTACCATACCACCTTACTCTTCTGTAGCAATGGGGATCTATACTAGGTTCTAATGGACAATAGCTCGGCCCTTATGGAATTATAAGAAAGTTCGACTGGACCTGGCATGATATCTCCATGGGAGTCATGGACAATAGATAAGCATTCAATAATATCTGTATTTACCTCAGCGATCTTAATAAGTTAGGTCAGGTCAGATATCTGTAAATATCTGGCTTTGTTGAGTCTGGTCAGTCTTTCTCGTAAATGAGGCTTACTTAGCTGTATTGTGGGATAGGCTTGAGGCATTAAATAGGTATTTGCTATAATATGAAGTAATAATTAATGAACAAACATATTAATACTATTAAAATATTATATACCTTAAAATCTTACACCTTATCTAAGATTGAAAAAAAAAAAAAAAAAAAAAACATCGAGCCTGGCCTTTATAAATACTGTAGAATTAAGGCCTACGCAGGCTAGGTCAAGTCAAATTCAGGTCAGGTCAGTCTTTTAACTGACCTGTTGAGGTCGGTGATTTACCTACCTATAGGTTTATACTGCTAGAGGTGAACACACCGACATAGAATGTAGATTACCTAAGGTAGTTAATTTGCCATAGGGTGAAATACTTCTCTTATTTCATATACTAGCAGTAAGTCCTTCAGGCCTTTGTGTATACTGAAACATACCCATTTTAGTGCAGATAGATGGTCGGGTCAATGTAATACTGATAGGGGCGTCGAGGCCACTAATTCAGCTATGCTGAAAACGTTCATACCTGGATACCTAAAACTAACCTGCTCGGTATACAGTTCCAACGCATAAGCTTAACTAGGTATATATAGTAACAAGACTCTTGCACGACTATAACAGAATCTTACCTGGATATGATACGTTATGCATGTATACAGTTACACATACCAGGTACCTTAGGTACCTAGGTAGGTATGCACAGGAAGGTATATAATACTGGTTGACATCTCTGAAGTTTAAATTACTCAGCCACAAGTGGCAACGTGCGTAACTACTTCGGGTTCTAGGCAAAGTCTGGGCACACTTAACGAGTTCCAATACGGGCATAGAGACCGAGCAGCTCGGCAGCCCGGCAGCCCCTTTCATCTACCTAATCCAAGCTGCTGAGTTACTTGGCTAACAATTACTAACTACCAAATTCCAAATTCCAAATTCTAAATTCCAAATTCCTTAATTCATTAATTCTTAATTAATTCTTAAATGTTCTAAACCCAAACAGCATGTGCCTAACAAAACAATCGTGGCCCGGCTCTTGTTCACCGGCATACTCGTAATTTTTCTCACGTATAACGTATCCTCAACCCTCAACGTGTCATCGGGGACTCTTGGGTACTCTGGGAGGGAGAGAGCGGCTTTCAGATGCTTGCTACCACCCCGAACCGCGGCATCGCGTCGTTCTTCTTGAGCTTCCTGCTTTGCTATGTGCTAATCGCCCTCTACTTGCGATCTAAGTGCTATCGTGACCCGTCTTCCCTGTTCTTTAGGCCCGAATCTGCCCGCGTCCTGACGTATTCTTCCTTTCGCAAAGCGCAAGCTCGGAAGTATGCAGATCTTGCTGCACTCCATACACCGACAAAATGGGTCGCCAACTCCACCGCTCCCGAGATTTGTATCGGCATTAGCTCGGTGAGCCGGCGTGGTTTCTCCTATCTCAAAGAAACCCTCGGGTCGGTGCTAGAAGGCTTAGATGAACTTGAACGTCAACGGATCTACCTCGTTGTCTTCCTGGCCCACACCGACCAGTCCCAGCACGAAGACTTCAATCAACCCTGGTTACGCAACACAGCCGACAATCTCCCGACGTATCCAGACGACCCGGAAACCCTCGAACTCGTACGCCAACTTGAGGCGAGTGGGGACTACGAAGCTCACGCCCGAAAGCAGAAAATTGATTACACAGTCTTGCTAAGCGAGTGCGCCAGAGTAGATGCTAGATACACCATGACCTTAGAGGACGACGTGATCGCTTTGGATGGTTGGTATCACCGAGCTCTCGGCGCTTTGCATACCGCTGCGAGAAAAACGCGGGAGCTTGGACGAGATAGTTGTAGGTGCTTTACAATCTTATTCCTCTTTTCTTATAGTTGTTTTGCTTGATTTCATTTTCATGTTTTTTTTTTCCTATTCATCGATCTTCTCATTGTGAATTTATATAACCGCCATGCCAACTATTGCTGATCCTTATCATTTGTGCAGTCCTCTACCTGCGTATCTTTTACGATGGTCGGCTTCTCGGCTGGAATAGCGAGGAATGGCCATTGTACGTCGAGTTAAGCATGGCTATACTCATTATCGAGATCTTCATTTTGATGAGTCTTCGCTGGCGTATCGCCACGATGCGTAAAACTCTGACTCCTCCGGTGCTCTTCCTGCTCTGCGGGGTCTGTACTCCTATGCTGATCGGCCTGTTCTTCGCAGCTGGTCGCAATTGCATGCTACCAAAAAGCCCCGGTGTTCACCTTATGCATAAGTACGGTTGTTGCGCGCAAGGGCTCATATATCCCCAGTATCAAGTACTTAATCACTTGCTTCCTTTATACCGAGAGACTCACGATACTCACGCCGCCGTCGATACATTCCTCGAGGATTGGGCTAACAATCACGACAGTCTGCGTTGGGCGGTTACTCCTGTCTTGATTCAGCATGTCGGAGGCAAAAGTTCTCATGGTGCCGGTGACCAAGAACTGGGCTCGCTTACCGACGACATGCCGTTTGATTATTCGTTTGAAATGAACAACCCGATTAAGCTTGCTAAAGAGCATCAGGCATGGCTTGCGGAGATGTCGATACGAGAGCCCTCGGTTGATTAATTAATGATAGCAGGTCAAATTAAAATTTTTATTAATACGGACGGGTCGCCGGCTTAAGCATTATCATGGCGTATATATAGACAAATTTGATTTACCATTTAAATGTCCATCGAGTGCGGCTTTCCCTAGAATCACTCTGGTGAATTCATAACTCGATTCGGTACTCGCTGGATAAATGCCTACTTACATGGGTACGGAATCATAATCGAATGCTCTTATGAGCGTATCCCACGTTGCTTCGGCGTATTCAATATCATACGAAAGAAGGGAGAGGTTCATTGTTCTCCTTTAACTTGGAGTAGCATACCATTACTTCCGAGGCACTTCTGTGTATCTCATGGTCTAATAGATAAAGCAATCTCAAATATTTGCCAATGGTGCTACCTACCTAATCACATAGTTATGAAAACGAATCATGCTATGCTAAACGTAAGCGCGGAATGGCATATAGTCGTGTCTGCAGGACAGTCAGCTCTAATATTATATGCAGACGTTGCTAGGCAATCGGAGAAATATAATGTTCGAATGCGATCCCTCAAAGAGATTATCGTACTCACCTGATATGATTTTCTCGGGCTGTACTTGAAGGTCGATGCTGAAGCCTTTTGAATAGGCTATGATTTCGAACTCGAGCCATGCTTGGCTTTTTTTTTTTTTTTTTTTTTTTTTAAAAAAAAAAAAAAAAAAAAAAAAAAAAAAAAAAAAAAGAGATGGCATTTATACAAATTCAAATAGGTACGTACAGCTCGATTAATCGGTAGTTAGGAGAGCTCTTCCGCATTTTCGAGAGCGGGAAGTGTATCTACCTATTACCTACCTAGGTACCTAACCTATCATCACCCAACATTGTTGGTGCATACCGAACTGAGGCTGTGAACAGCTTATCCGCGCGCTTAACCCATCAAATAAGAAAAAGCATCCGGCCCCCTCTACCACGGCCCGTACCGTTAAAGATCTTACACCCGGCTTACAGCCTGGTGAAGAAATGCACTCTAATCTAACCTCCCTACCTAGCGTATTTCCGAAGGCAGTCAAAAGCAAGAACTGAAGAGTTGGAGTACTCCAAAAAGAAGGCCTCTAAATACAAGGTCTTCATAAGGCCGTTTATGCGACCGTCTGCGCTGTTACGCTGCGCTGGCTGGGCTCCGGGGGAAGACATTGGACGGTCGGTTATTAGGTACCTAGTTGGTGGATAGGGGGTAGAATGCGACAGTGCCCACACAGCTGCGCAGGAGTAAATGCTGCTTCTACGATGTTGTGGTTTCGCACCGTACCTAAGGTAGCATGAGTACTAGAAGTTGGAGTCGGCTCGAAAACAGAACGGGCTGACGGGTTGCATTTCTCTTGAGATAGGTATCAATTTTCAAGATGTGAATGGTATAAGTCTTGGCATAAGATGAGTTTAATGAAGTTGAAAAAGTCAGGGGTAACTGTACCTAACTAATGCTAAAAAGTCTCAAGTCTTTCGTGTATGCTAGGCTGATTACATAATACCAAGGGTCGCGTATTATTTTGGTTATCATAGTTGATATATCGTTTGTCTTTTTTTTTTTTTTTTTTTTTTTTTTTTTTTTGCGGAATCGTGAGATAGTATTACTTCGTAATCTGCGCTTCGTCTCCAAATGCGTGTATTGGTGACAAGGAGCGGCTGGTAATTCCGTCTTTGCATAGACCCTTGTATGGATTCGTTCTGTGTTTTGATATTGATTTGATCTACGCAATCTTACTATATGCTTGATAGATGCGATGAAGTTGCTATAATTGAATGCTTTTTTTGTTCGTACTAGATAGCCTGGAAGGGATGTAGGACATCAAGGTTGTATTATCCTAGGTAGGCTCTGGAAATAGCGGGATTAAATGAGAAATGTAACGCTGCTGTGCTGGTGGATGTATAATAATTCGTTGCTAAATAACGAGTAGCATAAACGTCTCTTCTTTTAAAAGTTGTCGACTTTTTAATTTACGGCGCTTGATCTTGTCTTACTTTCATTCTTGTATAATATAGAGGGAGCCCGAGTGGACGGTTCTCAGATAAAACATATCCTCGCAAGTGGCTACCAACGGTGCGTAGCTTGGTGAAACCTTGTTTCAATACAAAACACCTCTTATCTAGAGAGATACGCCTGTAAGTCTTTACTTACAAGCCTCATTGTCTGGGAATCCGACTTTTTTTGTGCGTTGGTCGTACATGAGCGCTGAGTGAGCGCCATCCCTTTTTTCCCTGAGCCCCTGAATCGCGCGTCCCTATTGTGAAACATGAGCAAGTGAAGCTCACAATTCGTGGAATTCATGATATATCAAGCCTTCATCGCATCAGGATATCAGGTAACATGATATATCTTCTTTAATAACCTAGTTTTGGGCCTTTCATATTGTTTTTCTTCTCGGGGGGACCAACTTGCCTATATTAAAAAGGAAAGGCGCGCTCCGCGGAGATATCTCGTCCGGAGATTGATCCACTTATTCGGCATTCGGGAGACGGAGTCAGGGAGCGCCAGTGTTACCTAAACCAGCGCGCTGGACTGAACCATTTTGGGAGTTTTCGTTACCCAATATGACGCCTGGGCGGGCGACCAATTGGTCATCGCGTCTCGAATATCCCTGAAAACCTTGAATGTGTTAGTCACGAACTGTAAATTTGGCATCCTTCTTTGGTTCAATCCCTTGGTTACGGCTTGGTTCAAGGTAGTTACCACCGATTTTTTTCCTTCCTGGCTTGGTTTGTTTTTTTTAACCCCCCCATGACACCATTCCTCGATGGAATGAAAAAGAACAAATTAAATCAGTAAAATGCCACTGGCGTCAACGACCTCCCGAGTCGATAAATACGATCTACCCGCCGCCGACTCGCCCTCCGCGGTTGTTGGCGGGTTGTCGTAGTTAATAACTAATATCCTCTCGCTTATATTTCAGCTCTTTCTAGCCTTCAGGCCTCGTGTTCTTAATAATAATACCCTGGGTAAAATAACTAACTCCAAACGGACCCGACTTAGTTCTGGGCGGGACACAAATGCCTCTCCAACTGTCGAAATGGCACTTCGAAATCGACAAGTACCTTAACCCGTGGATACCAGCCGCGCCATGGAGCCACGTGCCGTATCCCGTCGCCCATTTCTTAGGTCATAGGCCAGAGCGTCACCAGCGACCGTTAGGCAACATCGTGATGATTTTTTGGGCGTTTATTGGTGTTTTCTGCTCGCTACTGACCATCGAGGCGGTGAGCCATGCCATCCCCTCTTTTGAGGAGCATGGGGCTCCTATCATCATCGGCAGTTTTGTGAGTTCCGACCGGGCTGCAATTTTGGGGTTTTAAAAAACGACCTGTCTCAGCCCAGCTCATATAGGAAATGTTAACTAACAATTCATTTTTAAGGGCGCTGCTGCGGTTCTCGAATTCTACGCCATCGAGTCACCACTTGCGCAGCCGCGTAATGCGGTGCTCGGCCAGTTCTTTTCATCCCTGATAGGTGTTGCTATCAGGAAGCTTTTTGCGCTGGGTCCTATGTCACTGGAGGTTACGTGGGTTGCTGGCTCGCTGAGCTGCTCTTGCGCAGTCGCATTTATGGCTTTGACGGGCACCGTGCATCCTCCTGCTGGAGCGACAGCTCTACTAGCGGTAGTTGATGAAAGCGTGGTGCATCTAGGGTGGTTTTTGCTACCCATTGTGCTTCTTGGATGCGTGTTGATGCAGTGCGTGGCTCTACTCCTGAATAATATCCAGAGGCGATTTCCCGTTTACTGGTGGACTCCAGCGGAAGTTGGCCGAAGAAATAAGCAGCAACAACAACATCAGCAATTACCAGAGAAGAAAACCAGCAGCAGCAGTAGCGATAGTAGTAGTGATACGGGAGCCAAGCTCGAGACTACTACGACACGTCACATGGAAGAAGGAAGAATTATCATAGAGCCGTCAAAGGTAATTATAACGCGAGGGCACGTGGCAGTTTCCGACGATGTTTACTTATCGCCTGAGGAGAAGATGTTTTTAGAGGAACTGAGCGAAAGATTATAGATTATGAATTAATGAATGGATGAATAATTAATATAAGCTATTATGGACTATGAAGTGAAAATCGTATGTACTTTGCAGTGGATGGTATGCCTACCTCGCTTACGCCGATACTGAGTTGCGCTTAAGGATCTCTTGGAAGTCCACGGTTATCTTGTTTAGCTTAGGTACCTACTAGGTTCCATGCAACTTGCCCGTTACAAGGTAACTTTATTTCCTTTTCCAGCGGCGAATATCACCCTGCCATGACACTCGTCTCGAATGCCGACAACGTGAAGACGTGCAACGACCCACAATGCCTGACTCGCTAGTTAGCCCACACACACCGAATCTTCCCCGATGTAGTAAATTTGTATGGGTTGCTGGTATCCATATCGTACCCACCAGATCTATGAGGCTCTGATCGGGTCTCCCGGGAATTTGGATACGAGCTAGAAATAGCAACCTTTAGCGCCTGAACTATCCGAGGTACCCGTTAATGATGCGAGTCCGTTTACCGTGCCTCATGTATATAGCAGGCTGGGCCCCTGCCGAGCACGTTGCATTTTTCCTTGAGATTTAAGTAATGCAATGGCTGTGGACCTACCGGTGAAGACTTTAATATGCTATTGCATGCTGTAAATCATAAGTTCCATAACAATTACTTCTTCTAGGTGAAAAATGAAAGGTTCGTGGGCATCATTACCCAAAGACTTTTTTTTTTTTTTTTTTTTTTTCCAAATATCAGAACTATCGGCACCGGATTACTTACCAGGATCTACAGCGCCCGACAATTAATCATCGCCTGAGAGAGCTTACAAGGAAGCTATGGGAGGGTGAGATGATTTATCACATTCCGCTTTCCTGGGTGGAAGGGGACATGTCTGGCCGACAGAAATATGCGAGTTGCCGGCTGCCCACCGACTGCCCCCATCAATGGCGGTTTCTTGCGTTTACTTCCTTCGCAAGCAATTCTATATCACTCACCTGGCCTCCGCTTGCTGGGAATAGCCTCTGGATATTGGCTTCTTTCCGCAGACAAGCTGCACACTTGGTATTGACCGGTTTTACAGTGTTATTAGCCTCTCCCCAATGAGTATGTACGTTTTTAACTGCAGGATGAAGGACCGTATGCTCACAGATCGTGTGGACTACGGTAGAGGCCTGGGCCATGGCGAAGGAGCTTTATATGGATATCTTGGGTTGGGTACTTGGTAGGTAGATGCGTGAATTTGAGGAGTAAGCGTGTGAGAAGACCTAGACTTGGATTTTTCAAGGAATAATTACAGTGAAGCATTTATTGAGCAGTGAGAAGCCAGAGGTCTAAATGTAATTAAATATTCGTGAAGTCCTTAGATTTGAGCGACGATATTTACCTAACGTACCGTCTTATTCTTTAATATGAGGATATACAGACTTAAACAGCCACAATGTACCCCAACCAAGTACCTATATTTGCTTACAACCGTTCTAGTTTTCACAATAAAAACAGTAGGGACGTTTTATGACAGGTCTAATTGAATAAGGCTCCGGTTTTCATAGTGATTTACTTCTTATAATAGAGATATGGTGTTGATGTCGTCTGTACCTTCGAACTCGAGGACGGTGACAGCTGCCAGAACACCTCGAGGGGATCGTTTGCAAACAACCATAATCTTTCCGAGAAACAATCTCTTTGATCCTCGAAACGAGCCAAACGAGCCAAACGAGCTTCAAGTGCAAGGAAAGTATATTTCTGACATGCCCCAGGTGCTGATCTATCATCATTCCCCCACATTTTTCGTCCAAGTTAGCTTGAGCCAGGGTGTCACATAATAACCTACTTATAGTGGACCCACATATATTTTTTATTATATTTCTTAAGTTCTTCATTTTTAGAGATTCCTTTATAGAATTTCATTAATATAATAACCTTTTAATAATAATTTATAATTAATTTTATATTATATTATATTTATTATAATAATTAATAATACTTTTAAATTTTTATTTTAATTAATTTATATTTTTTTTATACCATTAATTATATAAAATTAACATTAAACTAAATTAATTAAAGAATTTAAAAGTTATTTATTTAATTTATCTTATTTTTTATTATTTTTTAAAATATTTTACATTATATATTCTCGTATTTTATTTTTTTAAATAAATTAAATTAATCATTATTTATAATTATTTTATTTTATTATAAATAATTATAAATTTTAATATTATTAATTTTTATAATTAATAATTATTTTTATTAAATTTTTATTAAACCTAATATTATATACTAATATTTAATTATATAATATAAAAAACAGTTTTATAATTTTTTAATTTTATAATAATAAATTATTAATACATTAATTTTATTATTAAAAATAACATTACTTTTACTTATTTAATTTTTATTTTTCTAAGTTCTTTAGTTATATTACATTAAACTAATATTTACTTTATTAAATAAATTAAATTTAAAAAAAATATTTAATATTTCTTTAAAAATTAAAAAAAAAAATATATTTTTCTTTAAAAATAAATTTAATAAAATTATTATTTTTTATTAATAATAATTTCTTTTATTAAATCAATTATTAAATAATTTCCATTTTCCTTAAATTTATTTCTTTTTATTAAATTTTCTTTTATATTTAATTTTAACTTTTTTATAAATTTTATCCCTATTTTATTATAATTAAATTATATTAATTTTTTAATATTTAATTCTTTTTTTTTATATTTTATTATTTAAAATTAAATATATTATTATAATAATAATAACCTAAAAATACTATAATAATAAATATAATTATTTCATTTAAATATTTCTTTAAATTTTTAATTTTTTAAAACCTTATAATAAATTTCTTTTATAAACTTTTTATTTTTATTTAATTTTATTATTTCGTCCCCCTCTTTTATACCCTTTATTAAATAACCCTTTACCCAATAATTTGAATTTTTATTTTTAAAAATAAAAGATATTAATTATAAACCTCACTTTATATTAATTAACCCCACTTTAATTAACCTTATTTTTATTTTAAATATTAAAAATTTTACCTTATTATATTTAATTTTTTTATTTTTACCTTTACCATTTATAGAATTTAATTAAACAATAATATAAAGCTAAAATTTAACCTTTATAATAAATTTTTAAGTAAATTTAAATAATTAAATAAACTTATTAAATTAACTTAAATTAAAACCCCAAAACGCGCCCCCACTTAATTCTTAATTAATTAATCCCTTTTTAAATAACCCCAATCCAAATATAAATTCTAATCCCAATCCTAATTTTAACCCTATTAATTTTAACTTAAATAATTCACTTATAATTAATAATATTACTGAAATAATTATTTAAACACTATTATAAGTTAAAAAATTATAATTTAATAATAATAATAATACTAATAATAACCTTATTAATAATAATAATAAAAAAATCTCATTAAAAATTATTAAATTTTTTAATTTAACTTAATTTAATCCTTATTTCACTAATATTATCCTTTCCAAAAAACACACTATATATATTAATATATTTACCTTTACCTATTAATTAAAAAAACTTATTCGTTTTTAAAAAAAAGTAAAAATTAAAACAATTTAATTTTTATATTTATAATATATTACTTAATAATGGTTTATTACCAAATTATTAAAAATAAAATAAAATACTTTAATAATAAACATTATAAAATATATATATTAAAAATTAATTATTAAATTTTAAAAACATTTTAATATTATATATTAAAACTTAAAAAACTAATCTTTTATATTATTTAATATAAAAAATGAAAAACTTTTCCAATTATTCATTAATAATATAATTAAAAATATAAAAACTTATAATTATCCAATAAAAAATTAATTAAAATATACATTTAAATTTTTTAATTTTCATATTTAATAACAACTAATAAAATCTATAATTAATATTATCTTTAAGTAATTTTTTTATAAAATTAATGAATAAAAATTTATTCTTTTTTTTAAAATTAAATTTACTTATAAAAATTTTTATAATAACTATAATACTTATAATAATTTTATTAAAAATTTTTATTTTAATAATTATAATAATAATTATATAAATAATAATTATAATAAATAAAATATATATACCTTTTAATATTAAAATTAATAAAAATATTAAATTAATAATAATAATTTTAATTAAAAATAATTTTTTAAATTATATTAAAAAAATTAATAAAATAATAAAAAATAAAAACCTAATATTAAATTTATTATTTATTAATATATTTAATAATTTTATTAAAAACCTAATATTTATATAAAAAATATTTAAAAAAATATAAAAAAAAATAACCTTTATATTAAAGATAATTATAATTATAAATATATTAATAATAATAATAACTTTAAAAATATTATAATTTATGGAAAAATTCCTAAAGATTTTAATTTTTTTTTTATTAATAATAATTTTAATAATATGATATATTTTAAAATAATTATTTAATCCTTTAAATTATTAAATTATAAGTTTTATAAAAAAAAATTTTTTAATTATAATAAATTATTTTCATATATATAAAAATATTACTTTAATAATATAAAACTTTAACCTAAAATAATATTTTTTTTTAACTTTTTTATTATATTAAAAAAAACTATTATTATTTTTTTACTTAAAAAAAAAATTTCCTTATTTATAATATAAAACTCCTCCTTTATTATTATTATAATAAACCTTATTTTATTTAAATTATATTTAATATATAATATTATTATTCTTTATTAAAATAATTAACCCCTTAAAAAAAAAATCCTTATTATTAATTTAAAAAACTTTTTTAAAGTATTATTTTTATTAATAAAAATTTGAATTTTTATTATTAATTTAACCATTAATTCTTATTTTAATATAAATATAAGTTTTATTTATAAAATTAAAATTTATTTTAAGTTTTTTATTATAATTTTATTAAAAATTAAATATTAAAAAGATATTTATATAAATATTAATTATACTTATACTATAATTAATAAAGTTTAAATATAATATTATTATTTTAATAATAAAATATATATTTAATTAATCTTAATATTTATTTAAAAAATCTTTTTTAATTAAATAATTACTAATAAATATATTATAATTCATTTTTATTTTAAAAGAATTTATAATAATAAACCTATTATTACATTATTTATTTAAGAAATTATTTTTATTAATAATTTACCTTTTAAATTTTTATTAAAAATAAATATTTTAAATATTAAAAATATTAATATTATTTTTTTTAAAAAAATTATAATTATTTAATTATATAAAATTATTATTTCTTTATTTATTATATTAAATAATAATGTTAAGATAAATTATTAATAAGTAATTTTTAATTAGTTAACTTAATACAATTACCTTATAATTATGTTACTTTATAAGTGATATAATTATTAAGGTTTATAACCTTAATTAACCACTTATATCTTTTATAAGGTAAATAACTGGTATAATTGAATTTCTTATTTTTATATATATAAATTAAATAAAATATAACTTTAGGAATATTTTTATTTATTACTATATATTATATGTATATATATATTTATTTTATTATATTAATATTAATTAATAATTAAATAAATAATTATAAATAATTAGGTAATTTTAATAAAAAATAAATTCGTCTTTAAAAAAATCTTTATAAAAGTGAATATATCTTTAAAAAAGTAATTACAATAAAAAAAATTAAATTTATCCTTAAAAAAGTTTTTAAAGTTTAATTATAAAATTTATCCTTAAAAAATTTTTTTAATAAGTTATTATTAATAATATATATGTTTAAAATAGCTTGTATTTATTATGTATTATAATATTATTTACACTTAAAAATCTTTTAATTTATTCTTTTATTAATATATTTATTTTATTATTAAAATAAATATTAATTTTAAAAATTAGATTAATAATAACCTCGTTTATTATTAATTTAATATATTAACCCTTATTAAGGATTTTCCTAAATATATATTAAATATTATATTTATTAAAAATTTTATAACGTATATAATTAATATATTTAATAAGCCCCTTTAAAAACAATATAAAAATAATTTTAAGGGTTAAATTAAAAAACATTTTTTAAAGGTTAATAAATTGTTATACCAAATTAAATATTTTTATTTTTAAAATTACGGCATATATATTATTAAAGGAAATAACTTTTATTACATTAAACTCTATAATATACTTATTGCCAATAAATGGTTATAATTAAAAAACCATAAAATAATTAAGATTTTTAAAAATAACCTTATTTTATTAATTAATAAATGTAACCTTACAATAATTATTAAGCTTAAATATTTAAAAAAATTATTACCTTTTAATTGATTAATAATATAATATTAAAATAATATATTTTTTTTATATTTATAACCACTATTATTAACCCTATTATAGTAAATTTAAAATAAATTAAAAACTAATACCAATAAAATTAATATTAAAGATAAAGTATTTATACTATTATTAATAATTATATAAAATTATAAATTTAAAAAATTATATAAAATTATTATATTTTTATTATTTACTTTTAATATTTATTCTTAAAAAGATATTAGTAAATTTTCTAATAAACTATTATTATTTAATAATAATAAGAAACTAAATAAACCTTTTAATAAAAGGAAATTTAATAAGTATTTATTTTATAAATACGATTAAAACTTAATACCTAATAATTTAATTAATAAAATATTACCTTATAAACTATTATTAATAAATATTAAAACCTTAAAAAGTTTAACCATACTTTTTAAATTATATAATAATAATAAATAAAAATATAAAGGTAAAAAATATAATAATTTTAATAAAAAATTATATATATTTAATAATTTTTATATTATTATTAATATATTTTAATATAATTAAAATGTAATTTATTTTATAATATTAAAA
>MU284178.1:0-120847 GCA_022478815.1 Daldinia bambusicola
CAAATTAGTATGGGTGTGTGTCGGTGGCTGAACTAGTACAAGAATGGAATTGTTGTTCAAATATTAAAAATGTGTTGTTCAACTAAGGCTACTGTTCAAAAAATAACCCGGAGTGTCTTAATTAGAAGTACAGAGTACCTAGGTACTTTGACGAATATTGCTTCATCGTGACCTTGAGAATTTGAGGTATCATTAACTTTATACCTCTGATCTCTGATCAATTATATATAAATTTAGCATCTTCTAGCTACATCTGTATGTTCTATTTTGAAGGTCCATACTTTCACATTTCTCGTAAACCTAGGTACCTAACCTATGTAACTAACATACTACACGTGTATAGGTACCGAGTACGATTTAGTTGGAAACAGTTTGTGTTAGATTCACTGGCATATACCTAAAAGAGGTATATAGTGTATTTGAGCTGCAATATTCCCAAATGCTTAGCAGTATTTTGTATTATTTACATTCTAGATGCATGCCTGTAGCTCCGGAGTCAACCTTTCAAAGACCATATCACTATGCAAGTAGGTACTATTCTCACCTCAATATGCTAGGTAACGTTAATATCTCTGCCCCAATATCTTATGCCCAACTATCACGGGCATTACCTTGGCTTCCATTACCTTCAAACTTCTAACAAGTTATGTTTATCCCAGAACAGATCATAGCTCCCTCAACCTGAGTGATAGGTACATCCAACTTCTATCTTGGTCCCTGAGTATCGTCATCTTTTTCGTAACATTCATTAGTCTCTAGGATCTTCTCGTAATCGGTTGCTCGTGATGGTGCAAATAGGGAACGCGTGTTAAACCGGACTTCCTCGGGTGAATATGGGGTCGTCAAGCTCGGAGGAGGCATCTGGAACCTTGAGTCTCCCATCATCTCGTAAATTTCAGAGCCAGCCGACAGTTCACATTTTCCAGAGTCTTCTAGTTCGGATGGACCTTGATTATGTCCCAAAGCCCAAGTAGGCGATCTTGAGTACGAACGTTGTGATGAGGGGCTCGGAGTGCTGTTTCTTCGCGAAGCATCTAAGGCTGGACGATGTGCTTCGAGGCATGCGTGTATGAAGGATTTCCGAACTAGGTAGTTATAAGCCCATTAGCGTAACTTACTCTAACAAGAGATGAAGAGGATGAGGACTTGCCTTCTGAGTTCAAAAACTCTATTTCCAAGTATTCTAGGCTCCGGACGTCGTCTGGCGGCTCAATTCCTTGGCTTTCATATAACAAAAGAGGTGGGGGGTTGGAGGGGGAGGAGTGTGGCCGCGACGTCGAGCGTGAATCAGAGTTGTTTATTTGCGTCGAACTCCCAGATAATTTCTTTGTCCCCAAAGTAAAAGACAACCTTCGTGGCTCCATTGTTTCGAGCTCGTTTGTCAAATCATCACTCTTCGAATATAATCTCATTACCAGCTTCGTCTCCCCTTTCAATTCCGGTACCTTCCTGAACCATCGAATGTGAAACTCCATGTGACCTATTTCATTTGCCGCGAAGGAAAACGTTGGCCTATCGTCCTGGGCACTATGCCGCCAAACCTTCAAGTGGAACTTCATAGCTATGTCTCTTCCTTTAGCACTATGCACCTTCAGGGCTCGTATTATCTCCAAGTGGTCGCATCTTCGGACGGCTTGCTGGAAGGCCTCTCTGTCTACCTTACGGTGAAATTGGTATTCCAGCTTCTCGTAGAGGCTCTCAGTTCCAACATCTGGTGTCGTGATTTTGAACTGGTGCCTGGCGGTTATTGGGAGAAATCGTACTTTGTAGGGTCCCAAGTCTCCCGGTATTGTATATGGAATACTACGCGGGTCAGGAACTGGGCTAAGTTAGCGCTATGATTTCTGAAGTATCTGCAGCATTGTTGTCTAGATACTAACCAAAATGTTGAATTGTTAGGCGGCAGCTAGTATTGGTCCATTCAATCACCCTGTTATCGCCAATATCGAAGACCTTGTAATTGTTAGTGCTCAGTTGGTATGACTGGGAGCCGATGCGTCTATTTTTCGGGCATCAGCAAATTGAAAAACTTCAAGGCCAGGATAACAAACATTGACACTGGATTCCCTTGGCGACGAAATTGTGATGTAGGTGATGTTGATAGCAGAACCGGAGATAACGACTCTGCACTGTTCGTAGGCCTAGCGCGTATTGAAGGGCTTACTGCAATTCCGCGGCTGTGGCCTCTGAGATGCGCCAGAACAGGGCCTATCTCCAATCCCGTTGAGCGTTGGCTATATGGTACAGCCTCGGAAAAGGATGATTCTCCCACTTGTGGCGATGGTAGCTCGTTTATCGAGGGGAGGGAAGGGTTCCGAGAAACCGCTCTAAGGGTAGGAGTTGCCACTTGAGTTGTAGAGAAATTAGTTAGAGCTTCTTCAGCGGACCTCTCGGAAAATTCGGCTCGTGGTGGTGATTCAGCTATTATATTCGATGCTCGGTTTACCTGGCTATTAGTCTGTTGCTTCGCAGTCATTCTGTTCCAATGCCCATCAAGATTAGCAGGGTACGAGGTCGACCTTAATAGAAAACTTACGATTCTCCAAGCTGTAGAACCAGCCTTTCCAACCCAGTAGTTTTCCATAGTTGAAGTGTTGGATAATGGCTTAGTATTCTTCTGTCAAGTTCCTGGATCCTAGAATCATTTGGCCCGACAATAAAGGCCAGTTGGCTCGCCCCTCCGAAAGCTCTATCTGCTGATAAGGCGGACTCATATTGGTGGAGGAAATCGTTACACTCAGTCAGAGTCTCAACAATAGCGTCAGCTCCGGGGTAGACAAAGTTTAGCAAGGGATTTTTCTCATGAGAGCCGTCTATTATTCCATCAACAATGGCGTGGAATTCTTTAAGTCGATCATTAAGACGTCTTAACTTGTCCGGCACTCTGTCATTCTGTCCATAGAACTCATGGGCAATCTTAGAGACTAGTTCAAAGACTGAAAGTGAGAGTTGAACAATCGATAAAAATGTCCCTGGCTCCATTTTAGACCCGGAGAAAGGGAACTAACATGCGAGCCCACGTTCTAGAATGGAGCCCGGTCTCACATAAGGGAACTATGGGGTGGGCGGCTCAAAGCGAATATAATATCAGAGCTCATTTCGAATACACCTAGAAGGTCCTTGCTGGACCCTGTTTCCAATGAGGATTGGGTGCGGGCGTAGCTATAATTTAGTGAATTGGAGATCGGACAGGGATATATTTAGGACGTCCAATAAGAGGTCTTATTTCGGCCACGTTCCTGACAGAACTGTCGTAGATATTTGTATCGATATAACCGTGTTACCCGTAGGCCAGGTTGACTTGCTAGACAATCCATTTTAAGACAGTGTCAGGGGCAAGTACTACAATATCTTAGACCCCGTGTCAGTTATTCATACTTTGCTTTCTATTTCTTATTGGCTCGGCAGGGCTGTTGAGTACCTCTTACAGACTTGAAATTGAAGCTCGGTGAGTACCTAACGTATACTGGGAGATTTTTATATATTTGAGGCATCCTTTACGTTGAACAAAAGTTGGTCATTCTATAACAAGTAACAAGAGGACTACTACGAGTCCCAAAGAGTCACAAGAGTGGCGCTACAGACCCCAAGGAGACAGTCGGCAGCTCAAGGCGCCACCGAAATCACTATCAACTAAATAGTAAGATGCAACCGAGATGCTCCAGAACTAACTTTTACCTCTAGGTGAAGTTGCTCAATTACCCTAAGGCATACAAGATACCCTTTGACTTTCAATCGGGCAAAGTTACGAATAAATATGTCAACATATGGTGACTCATCGTTCAGGCGGATTTCAACGTAGATGTACTCGTAGCTGGACACTTATAAGCCTGGTATTATGTAGTCCAATGTACTCTAAGACGTGGTACTCGAGGTATTGCCTCTATTATTAAAGTCTGATCTCATTCATCCACGATGGGTGGCTATTTCTCCAGCCTCAAGGCCGGCGCGCGCTACGAGATAAACTGTGTATATAGTCGAGACCCCACCCATGATTCCGATATTTATTTCCGACTTAAGTCAACTATCCAGGATCTAGACGACCCTTTAAGAACGGTACAATCAGTAATTAATCAGTAATTGACTACCCGAGTCTGAATAAGTTCCTGTGGAAAGTGTGGTGGATTGCTGCATCGGGATTCTTTACAGCATCTTACAGTATCCTCGCTGTAAATGTCATCATCCCTTCCCCAAGCTACATACATCCAGGATGTACTACTAGTTTATCAACCAACTCTCTGGTTATTAACTTGACAACGCTGGCTGGGACGATGATTGGTATGCTTCTATTCGGATGCTTAGCTGATAGACATGGCCGAAAGGCAGTCTATGGCTTGGAATTAAGTATTGTCGTAGTTGCTACAGTGGGAATGACTACTGCATCCTCGAGCCACATGACCTCAATGAATGTGTATGGCTGGGTCGGCTTCTGACGTACTATGTTAGGTAGGTATAAGACTCGGTGCTGAGGTCAAACACAACTGCGAAGTCAGGTATACAAGGTAACTATCATTGCTAATAGCACATTAGTGCCCGCTTTCAGCAATAATTGCGTCAAAATGGTCCTCCACCGAGTCTCGAGGTAAAATGATAGCGGCGGTATTTCTCATGCATTCTCTGGGACAACTAGCTGCCTATGCCTTTGAATTAACTATTCTCAAGGGACTCAGCAACTGTCGCGGCCTATCCACAGCAGAGACTAGGTTCGAGGTTGCATCTCCAACCATCGACATAGTATGGAGAACTACGATTGGTGTTAGGGCATTACCAGCTCTAATCGCACTTATACTAAGACAAATTATTCCCGAAACGCCTCAATATTTGGTGGATAAGGGGGAATTTGCGGGTGCTGTTGCTGCAGTTAGCCATGTTATTCTCGTCAACCCAGCAAATCCAGACATCCAACACGCGGATTAAATTAGCCTCGTGGTGGAACACCGATCGATATATACTCCTTTGTCTATCATAGGAAATGAGCGGAGATGAAGGCTTTCAACAACCCCAACTGATCCAAGGACGGATTTGGTAAATAGGTATGGTCTCATCTATCAAACAACTGATGTCAGACAAGAAGAAGCCGACGTTGGCGACGGGTTAGGAATAAGATATGGACACTATTAATAAGAGAGGATGAATAGGATGTTGTAAAGAGAAGAAGGTGTATGAACTTAATGAATTTCAGTTTGTAACGCGGTACCACGTGATGATAAGACAGCTACCCTTGAAGTTGTCTCAAAATCGTCATCAGCCAATTCGACAATTGGCGTATCACAACTTTTGGTTTGAGAAGGAGATATAGGACAAGAAAAAGAACATGAACTTAGAAGTTGCATGTTCATCTTCTTTAGTGCGAGTTTATTTTAAATCTACCTAACCAGTTAATTAGTATGTACCAATATAAGTATTAATAGTCAAGTGCGGTGCTGGCTGCCTCTTACCCCTGAAACCCACGATGCATTCCGGATAAGAACTTCCCGAGCTTGGGGGCGCACGAATATGACAGCATCGTGTGCACTGACCTCGAAGCTCTAATAGTTCGCGTTTGTTAAACTTCAAAAATCTCAACAACTTACTTAAATTCACGTTAATCAAATTTGAAGACTTTGTTTGGTTTGTTTAACTAGACTCTACGTATAATTCAATCGGAAGAGCACAGTAAGAACTTATAACTACGAAGTTCACAATGACGGAACCTACACCAGCTAACACATACCCACCATCACCACCACCACCGACTAACATTAGCCTCCGCGCCCCATCCAAGTACCTGTCGGACCCGTCCAAGCCCTCAACCACCACAGGCGACCCTTTCGTCTCCCCACCGCTCGAATGGCTCTGGCGCACCTGGGCCGTCACCCACTCGACCCTATCCATGTGGCGCTCAGCGCAGAACGTGCGCATAACCTACAAGCCGTACAAGCCGGAGTCCCAGCCCGTCGCCAACGACAACCTAGTCGAGTACGAGAAGCGCAACGGCAAGGGCGACGTCAAGCGCGTCGAGGGCATCGAGAAGCCCGACGCCGGTATCCCCGGGGCCTGGACCTGGCGGGGCAAGGGCTTACTCGCGATCGCAAGCAGCCACTGGGAGATTCTGGGATGGGGCGAGCGGCCGCTGCGTTTTCCGGCCGAGCGCCCGCTACTGGCTGGTAGCAGCGTGGACGGAGATGATGCGGCGGTAGGGGGCGTTGAGCGCTGGGCCGTGACGTGGTTTGCGCCGACATTGTTTACGCAGGAAGGGGTAGATATTTACAGCGATCGCAAGGAGGGCTTGAGTCAAGAAACGGTGGACGGCATTGTCAAGGCGTTGAAGGAGCTTAAAGACGCGCCGAAGGTTGTGCGTCTGGTTGAGAAGAATATGCGGGAGGTCCAGATTAACTTACCCTGGAAAGAGGGGAAGAAATAGAAAACATCGGCGTATGAACTGGAAGCCAGGTAATAGGTACCTAAGGTACCTAAGGCAGGAATGGCGGTTTTTACGGGGTTGTAAATATTAATGATACCCATGGAATAGGACCGTTGAAGGGAGGGGATTAATATGATATATCGTCTAATCATGAATACCAACGGAAGGAATATTTGTATCTCTACAAAGTAGGATGGGGTATCTAATGCTCGAAAAGGACCAACAACGCCTAAGCCTATAAAACAACGTAATGCTAATAATTGTCTGCCCTCCCCTCTCGCCGCCTATCGTGCTTTGATTGTCCTTTATCTCGCTCCCGGCGATCTGGTCTGGAATTTCGTCTTTCGTCGTCGCGCCGGTACTCCTTATGTTCCCGGTGCTCGGAATGCGTACGTTGTTCGGAGTGGCGTCGAGATCGCCTACTTTCGTCTCGGGAATGGCGGTGTCGTTGTCGATGGTGGTGATCATCATCGTCCTTAGGACGATCCAACGGTCGGCTAAGACATGTACCATCTAGAGTAAACCCTTCGAGGTTGTCGTGGTCATCCTTACCTTCGCGGCGCCGCCTTCTCTCTCGCCTCTTTTCTTCCCTCCGAAGTTGTTTCAGTTCTCGGTCCCTCTCCTCGTTCAATTTGCGTCTTTCCTTCTCCACCTCCCTAACTTTTGCGGCCCCTCTCTTCATCATAGCCAAAGGGTCATTAGCCACAACGCGCGCGGCATCCCGTTCCTTTCGTCGTGGGTCCTCATTACCCCATGCGTCTTTGCTCGGGGTTTCCAGGTTGCCATCTACAACATCTTTGATATCGCCACCTTTTGCATACCAAGGGCCGATCAAACCATCCTTGCCCGCAGCGTTGGAGAAGCGCATAGTATACTGATCTTCATATTCTCGCTTCTTTTTAGCAGCTTCGCGTTCGGCGTCTTCGTTCTTCTCTATGGGTCCACGTGGTCTCTCTTCGGGAAACAAGTCTATGTGACCAGTATGGTCCACGAGCGGCGCATTACTTGTTCTCTTTACTAGCGCATCGCCCTTCGCCTGCGTAGCTTCCGCTTGATCGCGCGCAAGGCGCAATTCGAAATCGGTATCATCTTCGCCTGCGCGCTTTCGCTTTCTCCTCTCTCTGCCTCGACTTGACTCTGCCCCATCCTCGTATCGATTTCGTTTCCGGTCGCGAGGTTCATCTTCGCGGCTTGGCTCGTCGGAAGGAGGTAAAGGCGGGGGTTCCTCGCCTCGTAGAATGGCTAGGCGACGTTCGGCATCGACTTCTTGCTGGCGCTGCTCTTCGGCTTCTTCACGGGCTTTCGCAGCCGCTTCGTCGCGCCTTACGCGCTCGATATTCTTGGGGTTGTAGACGTTCCATGATTTCTTGCCTAGAAGATGTCTGCGAAGCTACTTGTTAATAAAACATACCGGGAGCATTGTCTTAGTAAAATATAGGGAGTAGATGTATTACTTACAAAGGCATCTCAAGTTCTAGGGAGGCGATATGATGACCTACAAAATTACAATTGCTGAGATGAAGTTGGAGAGGGGACCACTTGGTTAATAATAATTAAAAAAAAGGTTACAGTATACTGATTACCATACCGGCAGAATGTAGGTTTAGGGAATCATTCCAAACCCTACTTAAATAATTCCACCCAAGAGGACCATTCAAATTGGACACTATCATTTCACGTATGTAATGATTCCAAGCGTGTGGAATGATTCCATATTCCGCAAAAAATGAGATTTTTTGAAAAATATTAAGCCCCACCCGGATTCGAACCCACTGCTTTTGAATTTCGTGTAACGTACGAATTTTTTTTTTTTTTTTTTTGTTACGGAAGCAGGCATATTTCAATTGAGCTATCTAAAATTCTATTTACTTAATATTACATAATCATAACTTTAATTATTTGATTTTACCTATTATATATTAAAATATTATTTTTAAAAATTTTTTTTTTAAAAAAATTTTTTAAAAAAAATTAAAAAAAAAAATTTTTTAAAAAAAAAAATTAATTAAAAATAAATTTTAATTTAAAATGTTTTACTTTTTATAAAATAATTTCGTTTTTAATACCCCACTTTTTTAATAATTTTTTTTTTTTTTAATTATTCCTTATTTTTTAAAATATTTTTCCGTTAATAAAAAACTTAAAAAATGTTAAATAATTAAAATTATTTTACATTTAAAACCATTTTATAAATTTACATTTTATTAATATAATATTATTATATTATATTATACGTTTAAAATTTTATATTTTAAAAAAATATTTAATACATATAAATATAAATAAATAATATTTATAATAATAAAAAAAAACATATACTAATTTAATTTATTACCTTTAGGAATTAAATAAAATTTAATACGCTAAACATTATCCTACTTTCTAACCTCAGTAAAATGCAACTAAATATCGGGTAAAGAAAACTCGACTTTAGTTGCGGAATTATAATAAAAGGGCTGATAGAAAATGTTGTCATGATAAGTCAGCATTGTTTAACGTCACATCCGTGTTGTGTCGGGTATTTTCATAACGTTCCTTCCAGCTTAAATACCTGGACATCTGGCTGCCAACTGTAGACTTGGCCTAAAGTGTCTTGGTCTCTGTCTCGGAGCCAAAAATTCGCTAATCTTCAATCCACATCGTTTCCAACTTCACCTCATCCGGTCTTACTAAAAGCCAAGTGTGATCCACACTACTTTATCTATGGATTCATGAGAGTGAATCTGCCAGTAAATCTGAGAAGCTCTAAACTCATACATCTATGCCAAATATTCTCTTCTTTTCTCACATTTTGACCTAATCTCTAAAAATCACGCCGCTTCTACCGTTTCTGTCCCCGGCGCGACTAAGCTGTGCCAAGTCTACCTCTTACAAGCCAGCTTTATGAAGTAGTCAATCATGGATGATACTGAAGACACTACAGCAGCTATGGCAGAGGCCATGGGCTTCTCTAGCTTTGGAGCTCAAAATAATTCCAACAAGCGACGCAAGTACAACCCTCGTGCGGATGATGCCGTGGTTGCGTCTACCTCTACTTCCATTCCTTTTCATGAAGCGAAGTCGGGTTCCAATGCGATCCCCTTGGGGGTTAGAACGAAGAATGAGGACGAGATCGACCTTGAAGATGATGAAGAGGCTGGTGATGCGGACAGCAGACGACCAGATGATCTTAAAGGAGATGATGATGATGAGCCGCGGCCTCAGTATTTGGATACTTCACGCCCGCCTGATAAAGCTTCGGCCAGCCCGCTCAACAACACTTTGCCTCATACTAGTATTAACGCCACACCTGGAAACTATTCAGGGCATGCCCAATCCCTAGGATCAAGTGGTAGCGGAGGATTTACTAATCAGGATAGTGGCCATGGTGGTTATCAAGCAGGGCAAAGTTATGGTCGTGAGCCGGGGAAGGCGTGGTGGGATGATTACTATGACCCGAGCTCAAACACCAATCCATGGGAGCCGCTTGAGAACACCATGGGCTTAGAGCCGAGGGGTAGTTGGTTGTCTTGGGAGGAAGCGAAACGATGAGTTGGTATCATCTCCGTCGGTCAAGGGAATTTCCGTCGAACTTCTCTCTAGGCAATTCTCCCAAGTTACTACATTTATCCACATTAAAGATAAATGGGAGAATGAGGGCATGGAGTACCTCCCATGACTTCAAGGTCCACAAATATTAATATCTGACAGGTGGAAGACTTTCTGAATGCGTGTCGAATCTTTGAATGTCACTGTATCACGTGACAATTATAGACCTACAAGAAGCAGCCTCTCCGTGGAGGATTCAACCTGGTATCTTACATGACAGACCAAGGGCTTGTCGTCACTTCTCAGTCTTCACTGACCAATGGGGGGACAGAAGATATATGGTCCACCGTGTCTAAGACGTACATGCACGGCACTAGGTCAGGTCACCGAACAGTGAATTGCTGTATTACTATGTCTAGGAGAAGTACGATACCAACCCAATAAGACGCCTGAAGGAAACCCTTGACCGAAATAGGTCAGCCACCCGCCCTTGCCCCTACCGACTTATTACAAAAAAGGCAATATTCATGTCCCGAAGCGGACAAGTGTCGTCCCGCTGCTGGGGACTGAGGAGACTGTGATCTATCTAGGAATACATTCTTTTCCTACGCCCCCGAGTGTGTCCCTAGGAAACTCGATGTACTGCCTCCCACTAACCCCAAGCCCCTAGCTCGCGATCGACTTAGTTTGCAGCTGTGCGAACCTCGGGCGCTACTTGACCGGTCAGATGCGCATCATCCTGTCGCTCACGCGAGCCCCTACCCTGTTAGAGTCAAAGATGGTGTACTTTTAGCCCATAACGCCCCCAAGATCATCCCGTGTTGTCCAATCATAACTCGTAACCTCGTGAAACAGCCCTACCCAGCTAAGGCCGGCCGGCCCGCTCGCTGTGCGTCGCATGGGGAGCAGAGCTGCAGGAACAGAAACGCGCTGCGTCTGTTACCCACACACCACGCACAGCAAACTACGTACCTCTCAGCCGAGCCCATAAAGCAGCGATGGACGGCGTCTAATTTTGCCGCCCTTCTCGCCCAAGCGTCAAACCAGCTTCCGTTTCCTCCGCCATCCGTTTTTTGTCTCCCACCCAACCTACATGAAAACGTCAGGGGTATGTGCATATTTTTGGGAACCACAAATGAAAAACGGCCAGATTCGCCCTGAGTAGGAGGGGAGTGTGCATAAGGAGACTGCAGATTGGGAACCCGACAGATCTCGCATTTCCCAAAATCCCAGATCTCGCGTGGTCCTGCCCACACCCCCCCTCCCATCCCATGCTAGGAAAAAAGAGCCTCCCAAGGAGGCGATCGGCCGCTAAAAAGCTAAAATAAACGACATATGCAGAAAATCCCGTGGGTAAGGTATAAAACAACCTCCTCTTTCTTTTTGAGGCTCTTGTGGTTACCGAGCCGGAAAGTGGCGTGCATTTCGAATACATGCCCTGCGATGCGGCTCAATTCTGCGCATGGCGGGTTTTCTCCGCTAATGGCGCACGCGCAAAAAGAGCCAACTTTGAATTAGACACTTAATTGAGCGCGGGATATAATCCGCACGCCTTTTGGTATTCCTTGGCGTGGTGCTTCTCTGCCTTCTTCTTTAGCGACCTGCGAAAAAAAAACCAATTTGTTAGCTATTTTCATCTTGGTTATTAGAGATGGTGATTTCGACGGATACGCAAGATTTGTATACATCCGTAGTAAATAGTTTTGATTGGCTCTCTTCGCTTGCCCCTTTTGCGGCTTAAAGAGAGCTAGTCTAAATCAACTCAACGCTCAACTTTTTTTTCTCGCCCTTTTTTTTACTATCGCATTCGCTCGCTTGTAGCTATGCGATTTTCGGCGTGCGCTATATTTTTTTTTTTTTTTTTTTTTTTTTTGTGTAGGTGGATCGAATGTTTGGCAAGTGGGAATTTCGCGCTATTACTTACGATACTTTCTTCGACGTCCACTCTAGATCAGCGTGGACTTCCCGCGCGTCGTTTAGTCCCTGCTGGAAGCGGGCGCGGGATTTGGCGAGGCGAGCTTGCGCTTTCGCCTGCATCTCTAGCAGTTCGCGGTGCTTGTTGTTAAGCTGGCCGGAACTAGATTGGAGCCTTGTTAGCTGATTTTTCACGGCGTTGGTTTCTTTTCTGCGCCCTCCAGCGGCGTTCGCTCGTTTCTCTGCTCTAGCGTAGAACGAACGGAACGAGCTATAGGGACCGTAATGCACGGGAAATCTAGAACTAGAAACTTACGTCTGGGCCTGGCGGGCTAGACTGCGGTCGAGCGGGATGGGGTCGAAGGACTCCTCGAAGCGGCTCTGCATGTAATCGTTGAAGTCGACGCCGTTGACGGAGGCGCCGCTCTGGGTGGCGCTGCCGTCGCCGTAGTCGCCGCTGGTGGTGTAGCTAGTCGCGTAGCTCGCGCCGTGGATGCTGCTGCTGTTGCCATAGGACGGGACGCCCGAGGTGACGGAAGCGTCGCGCTCGCGCTGGTCGTCCTCGGAGGGAGAGACCGAGTACGCGCTGCCGCTGCTGCCCTGGTAGTATTGCTGGTACTGCTCCGCTTTGCTGGGGATGGGCACCGCCGCGGGGGCGTAGTATTGCGTGCTGTAGGAGGCCATGGCTGCTAGGTGCTGATTGGTAATGTAATGTAATGGCAGTGGGACGTCTTAGAAGGAAGACGGGAACAGGTCGTTTGCAATGGGTATGCAAGACAGGGTGTGAGTCTGTGACTTATGTGCTAGACTCCTGGGAGTCCTTTGTTTGTGCAAGGTGTGTGGGTGTGGGTATGCGTGTGTATGTGGGTGAGTCAAGAGCAAGGTAAAGTCTTGACAAACAAGGATAATGGCAGAAGGTTCTTCTGAATAAATAGGCAAGCAATCAAGATAGACGGGACTTTGGAGTTTTGAAGTGTTTTGAAAGAAAGGAAAAGAGAAGAAGAAGAAGACGAGCTCAAGCTGTCAACAACACCCCCTTTTATACTTTTTTCCTCTTACCTTTCGAAGCGGTTTCCCAGCTCGACGGCATAAACGAGAACGGGCCATCTCTAGCCCGGTCCATAGAGGATAAGTCTCGATGACTCTATTCGCCGATCGAGAGAAATAGTCCTCTGTGAACCCCGCTCAATATAGGATATATCGTTGGCCCCAAGGGAGGACAAGGGGACCGGGAGGCAAGGGCTCTAGATCCTCGAACCGGTAGACGGATAGAAAGAGAGAACAGAGAATAGACAAGTACACACAAGACTGGGCAGTGTACGTAAGGTCATGTAGGTAGGTACTACGAGCCATTCGGCATAAACGAACTATAAGATTGGAGTCTAGTATTCGTACCCCCTTCCCGCCGAGCCCTGATCCTTACCGATACGTGAGATATATACGTGTATAATGTATAATGTCTACCCCCCTCGGCTCGTCTACTATGTATGTATGCCTTCGCTTACCGATGTGGCGGATTACATTAACACCATATATCCTAGGTGAGCAGACCAGTCACGGGGTGGGTAGGTAGGTAGAAGAGGTACAAAAGGTAAGATAGGCAAAACGATAAAATAGGAAAACGATAAAAGAAATAAAAGGAAAAGAAAAGGCACATGTGCATGACGAGGTACATAGGTAAGTTTGGCCATGTTCATGTTGTATGTGGGCAGATCTCCACGGGGCGTGTGCATATGGGTATTTCCAATAGCTTAGACTTGGAGGGGCGGCAATGGCAACAACGTATAAGCTCGGAAATAGGTATCGGTTCGGCACAAGTGACGAGCTGGTTCTCTTCGGTCACCGCATATAGGAATAAGGGAAACGGATATTCTGGAGGTCTTAACGTTGTTGCCCTTCTAGCATGTGCCGAGAAGGGGGCGGTTATCACTTCCAGTCAGGAACGAGATGCTGTGGGGGGGCGTACAGGATGGGATAGGACAAGGCAGGGCAAGGGGCTCTTTACGTCTCTTTTCCTCGGATGGGATGGGATGGGACAGCAAAGCTTGATCAAGCAAGGTAGCTCGCTGGAGGGGAGTGGAGATATCAGATGCAGGAGGATCTAGAAGACACGCCACTTGCTGCAGGCAGCGGGGGCAAAGGTAGGCTGACGGATTTTGACTAGCTGGTTAGGCTGGGTAGCTCGGGCGGTACGAGAGCTTCGACGCGTAGCGTGTGTCGAAACAGGTACGTAGATATAAAAGGGGTTTACCCAATATATGCAAGTAGAGAGGAGAGAAAAAAGAAATGAGGGAACGTAAGTATGCAAGATGCAAGTATAGTACATGGGAATGGGAATGTGGAGGTGGACAGGATCGGGGAGGAGGTTGCAGAATGGACGGACGGGACCAACCGGCTTCCTACGGATGGGGGGGATGAAGTATAGGATATGGAACGGAGGGTGAACGAAAGGATGAATAAGGGTATCATCGTGGCAGGACTGACATAAGAGAGACGAGATATATCTGGCAAGGCAGCTTTTCTAGGTCTGGCGAGAACAAGGGGGGACCCGAGCTCTCGAAGGGATTTTCTTCTTCCTCGTCCCTATCTCTACATCCCTACGTGTAAGTGACATGCTTATGTACTATATGTATGTATGTAGTCATCGATATAAATGGTTTTTTGGTGCCTCCAGCAAGCCATATCGAAAAAAGGTTCTTTTATATGGGGTAGTGTAGGGTATTAGAAAGGGAATCGAGATATCAGAACTCTATGTACCAGCCAGGGCGTTCAGAGAACATCCGAAGGATGCAAGCGTATACTTTGACCATCGGGAGTTGAACGTGGCACGTATGGGACCAGTTAAGAAAGAAAGAAGAAAGAGAAAAAAAAAAAAAAAGTTGACTGCCGTCATGTCCTTCTAAGTGGGGGGTGTACGGATAGACAGATAGCCGTTCGAACAATCGAATAGAATTTTTTGTTTCTTCCAATGATGAGTTCTTTAGTTGCTCTATATAGGAAAAACACATGCACCAATTTGTGTACAAGTAGACATGCAGACCGCCCAGCCGGGTGGATTGGTCTATACTCTATCTCACCCCTAAGCCATATTCGGGGATGGGGATGGGACGAACGGGGCCCCTTCGCGAACAAGCGCGCTGACGCTAACACGTAGTAGTTTGGTACCGTACCTGACCTTGTCTTGCAAAAGCAGCGACAGATTCTGTTCAACGGGGGACGTATCCGTGGGTTCGAAAGAGGAAGAGAGGGAGAGCAAGCGACTGGTGGTGGCGGCTTGGAAGGGGGTGGTGGTAGCAGGAATAGGAAGCGGATTGCATCTGCAATGGGTTGCAGGTTTTAGGCTGACACTTCCGTTGGCCAAGTGATTTTTTTTAATTACTAGTTTCTTCATTATTAGTATGATTATCCTGGAATGGGAATTAAGGGAAAAGGTATGTATATTGGTATGGATATTAGAAATAAAGGAGGGAAGCAGGAGTGGTGCTCGTCAGAAAAAAAAAAAAAAAAAAAAAAAAAAGCAGACGTTGGAATAATGTCAACGTTGCTCCTTACTGGTCAGTCAGGCAGAAGTGCAGCAAGATCGGGCATTTTGTGTGATGATGTGTTGTCAAGCCTGGAGCCAGCCGAATTGAATTGACAGCGTCATTTTGGGGGGAACTTATCTATTTTCTCTATCCTTTTTCTTTTTTTTTTTTAATTCTATTTTATTTTATTTTATTTATTCGTTTAATCAAATCAAACCTTCTAACCCCCTTTCGTTTCTCTTTTTTGGGACTTGTTCATCCATTCATTATTATGAACCCGCTTTGTATAACCGTAGCTCTTCTCCCAGAACCAGGTATAAGCTAGTATGCAAGAAATGCATTTTGAAGCGACCCTGTCTTTCTGTATTGGGAACGTCCCGCGTGGCTCGCTCGTCCTTTTGAGAAAAAAGAATTTACGAAAACTGGAATTTTGAGTCTAGAATTTTCTCATTGGTCAACAATTCAGGATATTCTGTCATGGAGAAGCTCAGAAGGGTAAGGGGGGAAGAGTAAACGGGTCTGTGGATAGGAATTACGTCTTTTCTTTGGTAGTTGATGGCCCTGGGATTTTTTTGCCCCTCCATCACCTCCATTGACCTCTATTGGAGGTGAGGTGGGAAGAAAAATACAAAAAGAAAAAGAAAAAAACCGTTCTGCCCCACCATCCCTTGGCTATCAAGAAAATGTCTTGGCATACATAACGTGTCCGCAACAACATGTATTCATAAGATGGCGCGTTAAAGAACTCTTGGTCTCGGAAGTCGGCTGTTTGAACTGAGACAGAGGCTGATTGAATACCTTATACTGATGTAGAAGCCCTATCCTCTTCTTCACCAAAGGCCCTATTTTTTCCTCCTTCTAGAACACAATACAGTACGGCCAGAAGCATTAGACAGGTACCAATCTACTCAACTCAACTCAACTCAAGCTACGGTGTAAGTGGTTGGTCGTAGCTGGAAGCTGGGGCGGAGTGTACATACACATTATATGCACAATGAGGCATGATGCGCTGGCACTGGTATCCTGATGCGTAAGAAAACAGCTATTCGCCTCTTCGGGTTAGATTCCGTTGATCGATATTGGTCTTACGAAACAAACTGAAGTTGCCTAGCAGTTTAAATTCTTTGTCGGCGTTTTTTATTTAATTTTTTGTTCTCTCACAACCAGTAAGCGTCAGGGGGGTATGCGGCAAGGAAGGGAGGCTTTATATGTACATAGATGCCAAGTTCCAATCGTAATGTATAAAAATCGGTGTTAACGATCCGGATGCTAGTGGTCAGAAGGACACTTAGACACTTTGCAAGTGACATAAATTGCACTCCATTAAGGCGCTATTCGGTGAGATCTATGGTGTTTCCTTAAGCATCAGCCAGTTTCCAAGACAATAAAGGTTTGATCCAGTATACTGATGTGCATACCAGTGCACATTCGTTCCGGTACCTTAGATGCTCTCGGACAGGGGTAATATAAAAATTGAGAGTCGGCTTCAAATTTGACAGCAGGAACAAGAGAGCAGAGCACGAGCCAATCTTCCTAGATTCATTATAGAACAACTACCTAAAGCAAAGGAGCTGATTGTGATGCCTGCCCAGATAATCCAGTATTCAAATCCATGTTTGATAGTCGCACCAACATTGGAAAGTTCTGGGGGGTGTGGAGAGGCGTGACTTTCACGACATGCGAATGCCTTCGGGATTTTCACCATCGGACTAGTTGCAGGGAGTATCCCAATACGTTGGATCCATCCAAGTGTGAAGCTAGTGAAACTAATTAGCCATGCAGCTCCGTTGAATCCGATACATTGGCCCTATACAGTTAGTTGAACGGTGAAAACAGCTTCTATGTGTATTCTGTTAGCTTCTATGTATTCCATGTATTCCGTAGAGTAGGTACCTATCTCCTAGGGAGATGTACCAAGATATGATGATGACATTCTCTTCAACAAGGTACCTAATCATATGCGGAAAAAAAAAGGTTTCCGTCAAACTGGGTTCAACAAGACTAGGTGGTTGCACAAGATGTGAGGCGCAATGGCGTATCAGAGGTTCTATTGGAAAATGTTATGCAGGGTCGGGGATAAGATACTACCTCGCCCACGAGACAACTCATCGCGGATTGAAGGCCTACATGAGCCCAAGTTACCAACGGACCGACCAGCAATCGGAACAGAAAAAAATTAACGTATCATCAACATCCATTAGCAACCACGATTGTGGAACATAATAGTAGGAGCACACACGTGGATGGGCGGTACAGGTTGTGTGGATATTTTGATTGTTTGGTCTGCGAAGGTACCCCAGCTGGATTTGTATGCAGTCAAGCATGACTTGCGCGCCGATGATGATGGGGCAGCCTCTCATAGGGTGGAAAATAAAGCCGAGTATGCCCTGAAGGCACCTATAGATAATTGCATCTTGGGGTGGCGCATTCATATCCGTATGCGTTTCCTCGCCTACTTGACAGCCTTCAATGCGAGAAATCAACCAGTCAAACTCGTGAATTAGATGAAGAGGCCTAGTCAACGTTTCTAATATATGGTAGGTTTATTAAGGCCATAAGAACGATTGACGGCCAATCTTAAACCCTTTAGACTTCAGTTCCTCGGAGGCTTATGCTGTGCACGTCGGAGGTAATTAGAAATTGGCGGCCGCGTCCGTAGGGCCTGCGTAACTCTTCTCCCCTCGTCGTGTTTATACTAAACCCAAGACATGCACGTCATCCCGCAACCCGGCCACTACAGATCTAGCCAACGCCCGTGGCAAACCTGCAGCACACACCAGTGCCCTCAGCCGTATTAGCAACCATTCGTATCCCCTTGCACCTTGCACCGGTACCAAACGCCCCTGTCCTTGTGCTGTTGTAAGAGGAGAACTGCATCTTGGGGAGCTTATAAGGATTATGTGTACCAGAGATCATGCGATTCTTCCAAGTTTCGGTGTTCCCGTACGAGAAACAAAAGAAAACAATGCAAGTGAACCAGAGAAATCTTAAAGCAACGTGAGGTGAGTTGAATCTTCCCATGCCCGTTGCCCGTAATGTCTAGCCATAAGCCGTCTATCCAAGCCGATCTTAAACCTTGACCCGCCCATTTCCTTCCCATTTCCTCTAACGCCGAATGCTTTACACGTCCTTGGCCCAGTGAAAGGCTTCTCTGTCTCGTCGACTTATCCCTTACCCGAAAACTTTGAGGAAACCCCAGATCCCGATGCCACTGAGCACGGGAATTGTAAGATTATCGTCCAAACCAAAAAGGTCTACCACCTCACTAGCCGCCGCGGCCAGTCCTGACCACAGGCTCAACAGTCCAACTGCGACCGGACCACCAACGACGCTCTGAGAGCTGGAAAGGCCGAGCGCGTTCGAAACCAATGCGGGAAGTTGTAATATACCCTTAAACATAAAAGGGTGCTCTTCATCCCCGGGGAAAGGGCCGGTTTTTGGTGCAAGCCAGCCCCAGAACCAGCCAGCCGTAGCTACTCCAACAAGGAACGCAGCCGAAGACCCTGCAAGAGATTTCCCTCGTCGGATTCTTGGCGTATATCTCCCCCAAAGCCGGCCGAAAGTACTGGCAGCAGTATCACACCAGCTTAAGAGCATGACAGCCACTACCGCAACATCTTTAGGGAGAAAGTAGAGAACAGACCATGCACCAAGCAGGTAAAAGACGACGCCGTTCCAGCCGGAATATTCGGTTTCGCGCATCAGGGCGCCTAGCAACTTGACGTAGAGGCGGTTTAAAGAAGCATTTTTATGACGTAGATAGTCGGTGGCTGCGATAGGAATCAAGGCTCCCATCAAAAATGGCGTGACGGCCGAGGTCTGTGTACCACTGACGTAAAGCCAATAGACAAGGAAGCCGATGGACACGTGCAAGGCCTTTCTGGGTACCTCATGCTTGTGAATAAAGATCTTGAAATGTCGATGTATGGGAATCAGGCCAAGAGGACTCGGACTCCGGCTAAAGTCCCGCCAATCCCACCCGGCCGCAGTGGGAGTCGGCAGGGCTAGATGGCCATTGGAAGCTTCCTCTTTAACATTATTATCGTCCTTGGTCTCTTCTTTAATGTCCTCCTTGACCTCGTGCTTCTCTTGCTTAACCTTGACATCGCCATTCTCTATTTCCTTCCGTTTCGACCTAGTAGCGCGCGGGGTTTTCGTAGAGGTAGTGAGGCTCCCCACTTTGCGAGATTTTATGGGGCTTCGAGATCTTGTCCGGGCCCTCCGGAGGTCCGGGTCTGAATCTTCGTGGACGTCCTCATGGAGGGGTTGCTGCTGCAGCGCAACGGCGCCAGCCTGTCTGCGCTTAGCGGCGGAGCGGGTGACCGGACCGAGATAAGCATCTTGGGAAATGTCTTGGGTTTCGGAGGGTGTAGGACTCGGCGATATAACACGAGGCGTTGCAGGGATGATAGGTTTGCCTCGAAAAGACATATTATATGGAAAAGCAGGAAGAGGTGGGGAAAAGACGGCGCCAGTAAATATCTGTCGCAAATCGTAGAATCTCAAAGGCCAAAAGAATGAGTGGAGATGTTTGTCCCTTCTAGACTCGCGAATGGTCGAAGGGTACGAAGGGTATGAAGGTTGCGAAGAATTAGTGGTGTGAGGACGAGGGTGAGGGTGAGGGTGAGGGTGAGGATGGGAAAAAGTATGAAAAGGTACCGAATCCAGATTGACAGGTGGTGGTGGTGAGGCACAGAGAACACCTCTGCTATCGATCCTCATGGGGGTACCTGCAGTTATTAAATCCTAGATCTTAAATGACTAAGAGAGACAAAAAAAAAAAAAAAGGGCAGCATTATCTAAGCCATATCTGCCATGTATAACCACAATTTTATCGGGGTTGCACAGTACACTCGTATGGTTTTATATGGTATTTTAAAAGAGAGCTTGAAACGAGGTTATCATGTACTATGATATAATGCTTTGGTTTGAGTAATCGATTGACTTGTATTCTCGGGAACAAGCCTTAAAAGCTTTAAAGCTGCACTTAGGTAATTGCGAAACAATACAAAGAACTTGGAAGCAAAAAGTTTTCTTAGGTCACCTGATTAGATGACTAATCTAGCACCTTAAAGTTCAGATTCATTACTGGTAATTTATGCAAGTAACTGCGTACCTACTAAATTACATCCATCGTATAGACTCTGAACAATTAGGTAGTTATTCATATATAGCCCATTAATTTGAGACCTGTTTTTTTCGGCTCTGGGAAATACTAGATACCTGATGATATCCCGATCGTTGCCTAGCTTGATGCATATTTGAAGCGCCACGACTGCATGTCGTTATCTACAGCCCGCCCAACCCTTTTCTATTCCTTTCCCTTTAGCAAATCAAGATTGAGAAAGTCCCATATATTACCAAGTACACTGAACATCTTTTCTGATACAACTATGTATTTCTGCTGCTTTATATCGACTCACAATCTTTCAAGTGCCTACGGCCTCGTTGGTGCAGATGATTTCATGTTCCACTTCTGCTTGATTTTATTATTATACATAGGTACAACTTAGGTAAGTACGTTATTAGACCAATTAAGATATCCCTGGGGTGATTTTAAAGATATGAAATGACATATATCAAACCATGTTCCATTCATTCAAGAGGAGGTAGGTAGTTCCCAAGGTCTAGCTTGAAGGAAATGCCTACTACCTAGGTAAGGGGGGTAGGGGGGTTCGATTCCGAATATGCTGTTTGATCCTTGATCCATCTTATCTGTAGTATTTAAGCATAATGATTTAATTATTGTAGTATTTGAGTAACGCTAATCGGGGTCTTACCTATGTTATTATGTCTAGGGAAAGGGGCTTTAAGTGTAATTGGAAATGGCCGAATTGTATAAGGGTAAATAAAGTGCAGATATGGTAGAAAGTCAATGTTAGTAGGCAGGAAGAATAATTTGTTAACGCGATAGAATAAAAAAAAAATCTAAAAAGATTTGACAAAAAAGCTCGGCCTGTGTCTTGAACACAGGACCTACGAAAAACTACTTTGTAAATGTCGTACTATCAAGTCACGGGCATACCGGTCTAGCATATGACACCACGGTGCAGTTTTCTCTAGCCTCCAGTCACCCAGGGTTACTTCCTTTTTGCGGGGTCGGCTGATTTGGTTTGCAATTATTTCCATATATATGTCAAAGACAGGCAGGTGGTGCTGCCGCCGCCGTGCCAGGTGGCCGTTGCCAAACTCCCCAGGCAACCAGCCATACCCCTCAGGACAGGAATGCCTCTAAGTACGATTTCTCACCAGTAGTTAAGCTGCTTGGATTCTTCTAAGTGCCTTCATACTGCAGTGTTTCTAAGAGACTGGTCTTAAGCTTGGTATCTTACATAATTTTCCTACTGAATATCATGTAGGAACAAGTCACTTGCATCAGGTAGCTTTGATAATTTCAGTAGCAAGTCGAGTCTATTTACCAATTGCACGGAGGACCACGCCTTAATCTGACAGATAAAAGTAAAACTTCATAAATAACATATCCCATGGGGTGTAGGTAACAACACTTCCAGCATATTGATAATCTCAGAGTTCCGTACAAATTTAAAGGGCTCCTAGCAACTCTACATACTTGGGTTGAGTAAGAATGCTAAAGAGGACTGATATATAATACCTGGCCCCGAGAATGCCAACTACTTAGAGCTTTGTTGCAATATCAGCACCACGCTCGAAATCATATAATTGCCGACAGGTGCCGGGCTTACGCGTTACGATCCGCTATTAATATACTCTCTCTTTTAATAAAGTATCTGTTTTCTTTGGAATGGCCTAATTTAAGTATATGATATCGAAACCACAATACTCTATATTTATTAATGATATGAGGTAGCTAACTATAGATGGAATTGGCCTACCTTCTATCTTCCCCTGTCTCTATATGAACCCATCTACATAGTGAACAAGCATTATTTGCCGTGTCGAGATCGGTATCAACGTTAGGATAAGTTATCGGATATATCTTAACGGCATAAGCTAGCTCTTTCCATTCAAATTATCTGTTCCTATTTTTTTCCTTTCTCATTTTGTGAGTATGTAAGAAATGGATCGACCTGCCCCCTAAGCATATTGATTGTTAGGGGTTTGTACCCTTGACGAATGCCATGTACAGTGCAAGCATCAGAATTGTACATGCATATGAGGTATAATCTAGTAACGCTCGGCCTTTGGTCCTCTTACGAGGGTGCTGGCTACCGTTTATATAGCTATTAGATCCCTGTTATACATACGTATGCCTTATATTGACAATGATACATTATTATGCACCTATGTAGTAGGCCTAAGCCGACTCCTTCTAATATACGTATGACTGGATGAGTCTCTTGCCTAATGTACTTCGCCCAAAATTCTCTTTGGCAACTCATATGCCCTCTGTTAGCAGCGAACCCCATAGGTCTGCTCTCAATGAGGTGTAAAAAACTGAAAGGAGTCGTGGCAATGTATGCTGTCACCCTCGCGACATCATTTCTGCATTGATATACGTAGTCCCATGTAGTCAAAATGGATCCATTCTGGGATATCTCCCCTTTGATAAGTGATGGAAGTGTATACTCTTACATGACAGCCCCGACCTTGGTAAATCTTTGATTAGAAATCTCGGTCGAATAAACCTACCGCCCCGGTTTAGTTGAACGGTATTAGAAGCAGGAATTCCGGCTGTGATTTGGGAACATGGCCATTTTGCCTCGATAAAAGAATGCAAGATCGGGATTAGGGTAAGGGATTCGGTGAATACCGGAATCGCTAGATCCGAGTCTCACCGTTGTTGCGCCCCGGCCAGCTTATCCCGGCTGTGTCTTGTAAACGGGGCGGCCATTCAACAGTTCTACATCGCCTCTCGTGGCGTGCTTGTTCGTGTAACATGGAGGCGTGATTATCATGCGGGAGAAAAGAAGCGCTGACTGGTTCAAGTCGGCCCCTCGTGCCCCGAGCTTATCGTATCTCCGTCTTACCATCGCATAATCTCCAGACAGAGGAGTCGATCAAGATGGGTATGTGGAGAAATAGCTGAAAGAAAAGTCACCATTTAGAAAGATGTAATACGGTGGCGGGTGTAAAGGGGTAAGTAAGTAGGTATATATTTCGCAGTTCCGCACGTCTGTTTCTCCTCCTTGCACCACTATCTAAACCTCTTCAATCCATTTGTATTGTTTCCACTACCTAAACCAGAACAATGTCTCCTCCGTCGTTTTCGATCACGCTCGAAGAGCATGCCCTATTTCCATCTCTTAGCGCTGATATTGTATTCCTCGACGAGATGTGGGCAGTGTTTCCACAGACGAAAGAAGCGCTTGAGGACCACTCGGCCGGTCGCTTAGCAGAGATGGACGAGGGCCATATATCGTACCAAATCCTGTCCCACCTTCCGGGCTTGAGCAACTACAACCCCGAGGGCACTCGCAAGGCAAACAATAAGATGGCCGAAGCCATTAGGAAGAATCCTAGCCGCTTTGGCGGTTTCGCTGCTCTTCCGATGGCGTATCCTCGAGAAGCAGCTGCTGAGCTTGAACGAGCCGTGAAAGAGCTTGGGCTTTTAGGTGCCATGATTGACAGCCACCTGGGAGACATGACTCACTATGACAGCGAGAAATTCTGGCCTGTTTTTGAGACGGCCGAGCGTCTTGATGTACCGATCTACATCCACCCCACGCTTCCTCCAGAGTTCTTGCAGAAAGGGCTTTACGGCGGTAACTATTCCCCTGTTGTCGCTCAAGGGCTGGCTACGGCCGGGTGGGGCTGGCACCAGGATATCGGGCTTCACGTTCTCAAGCTCTACTCCGCAGGTTTATTCGCCCGCTATCCACGGCTAAAGATTATAATCGGACATATGGGAGAGCTACTCCCAATTATGATTGACAGAGTGGATTCAACCCCTTTCTTCAAAAAGGGAGCGTCGGAACCATTCCGTGACGTCTGGGATAGAAATATATGGGTGACTTCGAGCGGTATTTTCAGTGTCAGAACTCTCGAAATGGTCCTAAAGATAACCAAGAAGGACCGGGTTCTGTATAGCCTTGACACGCCATTTGTTAAGAGCATTGAGGGGTGGAATTACCTGCAGAAGCTAGCGGCGGAGAGCTCGCTCTCGAAGGAAGATTTGGATATGTTTGCGTTTGGAAATGCCAAAAGGTTATTCAAGTTGGATGTGGATTTGAAGAAATTCTAAGCCAGAAGTGTTCAGTCCTACTGAAAGTGTAATATAGAGGTTACTGTGACAGGTACACTTTACTCCAGACTTTTCAATGGAAGCTCCAACTCTATCGCGAGTACCTAATAAATGGTTCCGTGTCTAAACTACTCGCATCTTATCGTCTTTATTGGTGCAACTGTTATGAGGTACCTAATCTATGCAATAGTGGAAGACTGCAGTATTGTGGTAGTAGGTTAAAGAAGAGCCTAAACTATTTCCAATTCTATTTCACCACTGTGTCTTAGTTCTGAGAGTACTTTACAAAAGTGCGCCGTATATCACCAAGATGTTGCTAGAATATCCAACATTCCTGCGCAGCCCCTCAATAGTCATTCACATAGCTGTACGGTAAAGCTAATTTAACACCATTTACAGGCGCCCAGAGAGAATCCATCCAAGCCAAATCTGGATATAAGCCGATACGAATCATCAGCCTTCGGACTGCTAACCAGGACCTCACGAAGAATATCACCATCTCGTGCGTATACGGAGTCAAGCTTGCTATAATCGCCAAGAGCAAGCAGAACTATGGCACTCTCTTCGAGTGTCTGATGCGAAATATCTCTTCCTGCAAGTGTTATCGCCAGTTCTTAGCCCAACTGAAGTTCAGCAACGCGAATCCGACTTGTATTTCTGAATTATCATGTAGCGGGCGATGAGTTATCGTCATCTAGGCGTCACTTAATTGCTTTACATGTTGACATGTCCTTCCCCGCTCAGTTTATTCATCACAGTAATAACTAATGGGGATGCAAAGCTGCTCGAGCCCACGCTAGTACTCAGCACGGTTGTTTTGGCGGGTGGGATAAGAGGTATTATGCTTCAACCATGCACATCCGCCACGAGACTAGTAACTGATGAGGATAGACTTTTGGGAGGCTTGGCCTTGATGTTGGCGTGGCGCCACAGGTACATGCACTATCAACCAAAAAAAGGCGTGGTTAATGGAGGTTGCTTTAAAAGGCATAAAGCTCTAAAATAAATAGACGAATAGAAGGCTTATTAATACAGTAAAAAGTAAGCGAGAACACTGTGTCTGCAACATAACCATCCCGATCGTATCTAATAATAACCTACCCCGAGATCCAGAATCCGGTACATTATATAAGCAAATATAGCCCCGGCCCCGACGTCTTCCGTCACCGTAGTCCGGAACACTGGAGGAAGTATATCTATCACATGATTGCATATACTTATACTTCTCCCATCACTGGATCATGTACAGTAACCTTACCATTATAGCAGCAACAAAAACAACAACAATAACAATTACAAGGATTCTATGACATTATCCCTATCTAAAGTACCTCTATAGGGAGACACGGACTATCCTTACCTAGGTGCCTAACTTTAAATATACGCGGAACCAAGAACGTGATACCTCCATTGCTTCTTAATAGACATACGCTAGTACACTCATAATTTATTGTTTACGTTTCCCTTGACTCTTAGTACTTACACATGTTCTGTGTCATTCTAAATAGCACATATTTCGGTAGAATGACTTTATCTGGAAATGTGCGTAACTAGGTAGATATTAGCAGCTTCTTAAATACCTTTTTAAGGGTCGCTCATACGAGTGTGCAACAGAAGCTTTTTTGGACAGTATTGATCACTCCACCTCCTGATGGCAAGTCATTCTGATATATTCTCATGTAAGTATTTGCAATGCGATAATTTTACGACACCTTACTAACACTACAGATTTCTTACCTTAGGTATAACCTTTGCAGACTGTCTGGGCTTACTGGTACAGCGTTTTGGGGTTTAGGGTTTCTACTGACACTATTAGCGTTAGAGATATGGGAGACTAGGACGTGTAGGATGGATTGGGGAGGTCAAAGCCATTAGAATAACAGTATATAAGGAGCACACAGCTCCCTCGAAGGTGCTTCGAAAACACAAAGTGAGGATCAGACGACCTTCTCGAGTCCAAATAAAAAACGTTTGCTCTTGGAAACCATAATATTCATAATATTTCAGGTGCATCATCGCTATAATACCCTCGCCCGCCACTCCCTCAACCGCAAAGACGCTTTCATAATTGCTGGTTACCTTCCATTTGGTACCGATAATATTGATCACAGCTACATAAGTCACTCCATCGTGCCCATCAATTAACATCACCACGATTTACGGCTTCGCTTTCTTTTCTCGTCTGACTTATGGCACCCACACTATCAGACCTTGTCGGACAATACCCTGTCCTGACAAGTATCGCGCGCAACTTACCCGCCGTGGACCTATTCTCCCTTGGATTGACCTGTCGTGAGTTTTCGAACCATATCTTATCCTCACAAAGAGTCCTCGACGTTTTTCGCCGCGATTGTCCCTGCGACGGACGCGGCTTGCTTCACCGGCAGAACGAATTGGGTTCCAGGAGGTGCAAACGGGGATTGGGTCGAGACAGCAGGAGTGACATCCAGCAGGATGAAGAGATCGAGGTGAGACTCTTCGCAACTAAATGCAACAAGGCCGACACGCTTCCTTGCCTCAAGTGCGGTATCAATGTTTGCGAGGAGTGCCGATTCTATCCCCGCACGCCCCCCAAAGACGAAACCCGTCGTCCCCACCTCAACTTCGAGGGTGAGGTCAAAAATATCATGTGTCTTTGCGACGCCTGCGATGCCAATCTCGAAGATCAGCTTAAGGGGAGGTACCTCGAAGAGCTGTGCGACTGCGACAGATTTAAGAGGTGGATTTGCTTCAAATGCGCGAAAGAAGAGGAAGAGGAGGCAAAGGAGTATCGGAGGAGATACATCATATCGGGAGAAGACGATTTCGAACGTTATGTCGAAGAGGCCGCTGTGACTAAGAGTATGGTCGAGGACGAGCATGAGGTTTTATTTTACTGTGTCTGCGGTGCACTTGTGCCCGATGAGGCGCGCCCTCGCTGCACATGGTGTAAGCGAAAACACCGGCCTGAGCAAGAATGGGTGCAGGAATTTAATCAGACTGTATCGATCCCATTTGATGAAGAAGGCTGCTACCCAATTTTTACTCTCCTGGCGGCGTCATACCCGACGTTAGCATATAGCGGCCCTATCTACCAAGTCCCTCCAGGAAGCGATCACGATTAGTTGGAGTTATCAATGATTATGAGCAACAAATATGTACCTGACATTCGTTTTAGGATGAAAGTCATTACCTATAGGCAGGTATAACTTTGGAACAATATGGCTGAAATTAAGCTGAAATATCGGCGGCATAAAACTAGGTTGGTAGCACCCATTGAGGTATGAATATATCCCCCTCCTAAGTAATGAAAGATCAAGAATAACACGCTTTAAGTGCCTAATATAGATGTGTACCTACCTAGGTACATATATGTATATACCCTTTTTGTTAGAAGCGGCGAGAATAGGAACCCTATGTAAAGACGAGTTATTGTTCGCATTAATTCTTTGAAACTGATCCTAGTTCCCTTTCGATCGGCTCATCAATTGTATTCTCACTTATTTATAACTGGTATTACATCATACTCCTTTGTTCCCTGCAAACGCGAATCGTGACAGAGATTGGTGGCTAGAAGGTACCTTATAATATAAGACTCAATAGCATCTCAGCGGGATATAGTTATCAATAAGACCTTCTAAAGATATTCTCCGTCCCATAACAAGACTAAACAACTTCATAACGATTTCCCACTTGGCCTTTGCCGTAAACATCAGCCAATCAGTCATTAAACACAAAAGTTCTCTAATAATCACGAGATGATTTCAGCATATAGTATTCGCCAGCATTTCAGAAGCATGGCCCTTAATCCTAAAGCTGGATGCGGGTGCTGCAAGTTTCAATATTACTCGACGATTTGTGGACATCCCTACGGAGCGCCGAAGCCAAAAACGTGCGGCTATAGAAGTTCGATAAAGAAGGAAAGGGCTCCTCTCTGCCGGAATACGTCATTGATCGATATAGTGGTATCCTGGGTGGACGTAATGTGTAAGAATTGTAACTATAAGAAATACCAATGGATGCCAACTATTAAAGAAGAAAGCTCGGAAGAGACGATATGAGAGGATAATGAGGTCTTAAGATCCTAATGTTAGGTACATTTATACACTGGGTTATGTACGGAATACCTAAGTACCTATTAACAGAAGCTTCGGCATTTAGATAAGATAAGTCACCGATAAGGTATTAGATAAGATAATAATTTCTATGTTCAACACCAAAAATTTCCTAGACGACCTCATCAAAGTTCCTATTCTAACAAATTTATATGCGCCTACTCATTGAGCGATGGCGCCGGAAGCAAAGATCGTGAAAAAGGACCCTCGAGCGTGGGATGCTTTAACACCCCCGTTAGCAGAATGGATCCTCGATGCCGTGTCAAGCATGGGCTTTGCGCGGGCTACACCCGTCCAGGCCAGCGTATGGCCTCTTTTTGGAGGGGGGAATAAAGATGTCGTTGTTGAGGTTAGTTTTTTTTCTCGGAGGTCTCCTCTCAATTGACATGATCATTTGCTTACGGAGAACACATCAGGCGGTTACCGGTAGCGGAAAGACTCTTTCCTTTCTTCTACCTCTTGTCCACAGAATCTTACGATTAGACGAACCTACGAAACGTCATCATGTAGCCGCCATTATTGTCGCCCCCACCAAGGAGCTTGCAGGCCAGATCCACGGAACCCTATCTTCGCTCATAGCTTTCCACCCCGAGTCTTCCGAATTACTTCCCCATCTCAATGGCGACGAGAAGAGACCAGAGACGAGCTCGCCGGTTATCGTGCCGCAGCTCCTCTCCGGCGGCAGCACCACAACCCCCGCGCAAGATCTTAGCTTTTTCCTGCGCGCGTCGCCGAACGTCTTAATATCGACTCCTGGCCGATTAGTCGAGCTCCTCTCCTCTCCGCACGTTCACTGTCCGCAATCCTCCTTCGAGCTTCTTATCCTCGACGAAGCGGATAGGCTTCTTGACCTCGGGTTCAAAGCAGATCTGCAGAAGATCCTTTCGCGACTACCGAAACAGAGGAGAACGGGTCTCTTTAGCGCTAGTGTTAGCGAGGCAGTCGGCGAGATTATCCGAGTCGGTCTGAGGAATCCTGTTAAGGTTGCAGTCAAGGTGAAGAGTCTGAAGACGGGCGGCGTTATCGAGGAGCGACGAACACCCGCAAGTCTCCAGATGAGCTATCTGACCACACCCGCTAGCCACAAATTCCCAAGTCTAGTCCAGCTCCTAGAAAAGCTCGACCCGCGACCGCAGCGGAGCATCGTATTCCTCTCCACATGCGCCGCCGTCGACTACTTCACGCACATCCTCCCCGCGCTCCTCCCCTCGGGCTTCGACCTCGTTTCCCTCCACGGGAAGTTCGACGCCAAGGTGCGCGAGAAGAACTTCGCCAGGTTCCTCAACGCCGTCCAGCCCTCCATCCTGCTCACCACCGACGTCGCCGCCCGCGGCCTCGACTTTCCGCAGGTCGACCTCGTCGTGCAGATCGACCCGCCCTCGGACCCGAAGTCCTTCCTGCACCGCTGCGGCCGCGCCGGGCGCGCGGGGCGTCGGGGTCTCAGTGTCATATTCCTGCAGCCGACGGAGATGGACTACGTGCCGTTTTTGGAAGTGCGGAAAACCCCTATCACGCCGCTCGAGCACCCGGCCATCTCGGTGACCGCCGCAGACGCGGACGCGACGACCTCGCGCATCCGCGCGACCGCGCGGCGCGACCGCGCGCTGCACGACAAGGCGCAGAAGGCGTTCGTCAGCTGGGTCCGCAGCTACAGCAAGCACACGGCGTCGTCGATCTTCCGGGTGGCGGACCTGGACTGGACGGACCTGGGCCACGCGTGGGGGCTCCTGCGCCTGCCCAAGATGCCGGAGCTGCGGCGGTTCGAGGGCGACAAGTTCCTCGGCGTGGAAATGGACTGGAACGCGTACGCGTACGCCAAGAAGGACCGCGAGAAGCAGCGGTTGGCGGCCCTGCAGAAGAGCGCTGAGGAAAAAGCGGCGGAGGGAGATGCGGGGAAGACGGTTAATGCCGAGGCCGAGGGGCACAAGGAGAGAAAGAAGCGGAATGCTGAGGCTTGGAGCGGGAAACACGAGAAAGAAGATGAGCGGGCGGAGCGTCGCGAGAAGAAGAGGCGGAAGCGCGAGGCGGAGAGGAAGCAGGGTCTTACGGAGGAGGAGAGGGCGAGGGAGATGGAGCTCGAACGCTTGCTGGAGGAGGTGCGGAGGAGGAATAAGGAGAAGTACGCTGCTGAGGCTAAGGCGCAGGGAGACGCTGTCGCTGCTGGGAATGGGGACGATGATGAATTTCAAGGCTTTGACTGAGGTACTTAAAATAGTTAGAAAGAGGATGGTGGATGTTGATACCCCTAGAATATACATATGTCTAATGGATTGGCTAACAAAATCACGATTACACCACAGTGCTACCTACTTGAGACGATTGGTATATGTCAACAACTAACAATTATGAACAATACTAAGCAAGACTAGCTAATAGAGCAGTAAACAGCTTAGCTTACAATATTCTCCATGTTGACGATCCGAGTCAACATAAAACACCTCAACCTCCTACATGCAGACCGATACGATAACATTACGATAACATTAGAAGCATACAGCGAGAATCCTTTCTCTCTCAAAGCGAACGATGGGTATTCGTAATGGGTATCGACATACACCTTCCCTCCAACCAACCGGTGTCCATCCATCCGACTTTCTCGATGGTCGTTTCAATTTTCTGGGTATAATATTGCATCTCTCTCTCCTGTTTGGTAGGTATACCCTCACCCAACAATGGGTATACTCCACCATTCATCATTACGGCTTCATTTTCGATCGTAAACCTCCGCGCGTTGAAAACATTATAAAGCATAAAACATCGGCAGTTTCGAAATCAAGGGTTAGTTAAAAGTCCCCGTTAGATATTCTCAATGACGTGAGCATTCACTGCCCGCGTAAAATCGTCGTCCTGGCTCCCGCTGGATTCACCGATTTCGTATTGCTTGGCGGCAGCTTGGGACGCGACATTGTTGAGGTTAGGCATCGTCTGGTTCGCGGCCGGCAGGAAGATGACCTTGGAGTTCGCCGTCTTCGCCATGGCCTGCATCGCCTCTAGGTATCGGATCTGCATGGCCGGCGCGGAGGACAAGATGTCCGCTGCTTGACGCATCAAGCGCGCCGACTCGACTTCGGCCTTGGCCGCTATGATCTTGCTTTCTCCTATACGCTTGCTTTGCGCTGCCATAGATAGGGACTAGGGTAATATCGTGTCAGCAATATTTCTAACAAGTGATTCTTGGGATTTCAGCGCTTACATTCTGAAGATCAGTAGAGAAGTATAGATCCTTGATCAAGATAGCCGAGATCTCGCATCCCCAGCTCCTCGCCAGGTCCTCGACTATTTCGCTGATGCTCGCCGCAATCTCCTCTCGTCGCTCGATGATGTCTTGTAGGACGCGGGCACCAACGACGTGTCGCAGGGTTGTTTGCGTCCGCTCGACAAGGGCCTGGCGGAGATTGGTAATTCCAAAGGCGGCCTTGTGCGGCGAAGTGACGTGATAGTAGATCACGGATGTCAGTTCCACATTGACGTTGTCTTTAGTCATGCAAACTTGCTTGGGGACCTCTATATTTTCGCGGCTCCGGTTAGCAAACCGCCAGTGAATAGGGAATGGGAGGGGGAAGGGGAGGGGTTAACCTACCAACGATCTGGATCTTGACATCGACCTGAATAAGCTTCTCGCTGAGGGGGTTGATCTTGACAAGACCGGGGTCGACTGCCTTATAAAACTTTCCGAATTTGGTGACGAGTCCCACATTGCCTTGGTTAACCTGCTTGTAGGGGTTGGGGCAGCAAATAATACAGGGAACGGCTCCGAGACTTCCCATGCAAGAACCGATCGCATTAACTATGATAAAAGATCAGTACCTAGCCGATGATATTATTCAGGGTGCGGTGGAATAATCATACTCATGGATCCATACCAGCCCTTGGGGTTAGCGTCATTACCAACGATAGACGCATAACTCTGCTGCAGGTCTTGTTCTCTCGGGGGTTCCATTGTCATATTTCCCTGCGGTTGGAAACCAGCTTGGTTTGAGCTGGCTCCATTAGTCTGCTCGACGCCCTTGTTCCTGGAATCGGACATGATGTAGGTAGTTCTTAATCCCGCTCGTTTGTTTTCTTGTCTATTAGAGAGATTAGATCAAGTCTAGCCTTAAGTATTGTTTGTTCATCCAGGGATTATGGATTTTGGGATGAAAGCGTGGATAGAATGGGGAGAGAATTGGAGAAAAAAAAAACAAGATCGAGTAATGGTAAAGGAAATGTAGGAAATATAAAACGAGTGGGTTTCAGGGTGCACTCTTCTAAGCTCTTTTTAAAAAGTATCTTAGACATTTGGTAGCTTAGTGCAAGCTTGGGTTACCCCAATCTGGTTCAACCGCTTACATGCATTTATTAACCGTTCGTTGGGGTAGGAGGGATGATGTCACCCTAGTAAATGCTGTGCGACGTACGTAAAATAATAGCTTAGAGGAAGCTTCCTCTTGGTTGATTTGGATTGATTTAGATAGAATTTAGGTCCGCGTTGAGAGTCGCACAGCTGTTACCTAGCGCCACCTGCAGATACCTAGCAGTTGTATAACACCCATAAGGTACCAATTGTGTTTCTTGGATGTTTCTTGGGTGGTGGCTGTAGTATAAACCTTGAATTGAATGAAGGAATAAACGAAACATCTAACAATTATTCTAACCTAACTTAAATCTCCAAGTGCGCAACACCTCCGACTTATATATATCCGAGTATCTACAAAGCCGCAAGGTATGTAAGTCTAAAATCAAATAAGATCTAGAAAACCATAATTGTCAAAGCCCGGCAACCCAATATCGTAAGACCAATTTCGAGGCGAAGCAGGTAAAAATCTCTTGGCGAGCTGATCCCAAAATGCTACGAAACCTCTAAAAAGATCAAAAAGATCAAGACATACCGTTATAGGAATAGTAAAGTGAAGCTCAACCAATCAAATTTGGTTACTTTTATCACACGTAGGTACCTAATATTCAGCCGTATGCCTAACCCACTTATTAGCGGTACGCTAATAGGAAACTGACCCGATCAATGGAATGGCGTGTGCCGTATCCCGTATCGGATCCGTACTAATTGACGTATCACCCGTCTAAATTGCCCCGGGCTGCTAAGTTAGCAATACCTACCTAAGGTATTTGGAATTTACTATTTACTATTACAAGTAACGACTTTGGGACTCTTTACTAAAAGTACCTAGTGTTAAGTATTCTTGATTAAGACATGCGCCTAACTTTATTTTATTAGTAGGTAACCTGTCTCGATAATAGCACAATTATTCATGATACTCCGTTTTCATATTGAATCAGAAAACACGTTTCACAGTACATTTGCTTACTGCACATAGAGGGTGCTCTTTTTTGAAAGCGATGAAAAAAAAAGCCTCTTCGATTGAAGGTTGAAATCTCCACCCAGCGGGGAAAAGTACCGCCAGGGTAGGATTTACATATCTGGGGAATGCGAGTTAGTGAACGTGACCCAGCACTGCCTCGCCCAATCTTGCCATTTGTGGCGCCCGAATATTATTATGACTAAACACAAACAGATAAAAGATGAAAGGATTGCTCGATCCGGTAACTCGCTTACGAGACCTTTAGGGACCACTTTGACGTAGTATTGTTCTTCTCAGACCAGATGATCAACTTTTTAAACACGCCTTCGACGCAAATGCCAATCCTAGATCTGACTGCAATCGAATCGGTCTAAAGCTCGGGGGTGCACGAACATCATCAAGTGACTAGCCGGAATCCTTCCAAGTTCCAAGAGCCCCATCGAGACTCTGTAGCGAACATTTCTAGAACTCTGCCTCTTTGAGCATGACGTCAAGCTGAATGGAAATAACACCAAGGTGTAACATCAATATTCCCACATATACTCATAGGACTGTTTCTAGCCTTCACTTAAAGTACTATTCCAAGTGAGGCTTTCGCCGTTGCGGCATTGTCTACCCTGAGAGTCACCCCGGCTGATCCAAAACTCAGCCACTACCAACCACCGAATAACTTACAATTAGCTTTATAAGTCAGCCTTGTATTAGAGCATGTCGCTCATATTCCCATAAAGTGCTACTCGATAATGAGGCTCCACTGTTAACCTGATAGCTATGACCATAATATAACCTGATAAGTGACTTTGAGGATCTTACCTACTTGCTCAGCCTTGCTATCTCAAATCAAAAGGGTATACCAGACTCTTTTCCCTCGAAGAGCATGTTACTAAACCTCGAGTTACTTGTGGGTCTTCGATAGGTATTTAGGCGCAATCAAAGGCGTAGATGCTCTCTATGGAAACCACTTTAGATCTGCATGCTTCCAAGTTCTCAGCTTTCCTGGGGCTAGGTATTCAGCGTAGTGTGTATATATAGTAAAGAATAAAGCTATATGCCCTAGCTGGCAGTAATGTCTAACACTAAAGTAGGATAAAGGCTCAAATTTAAGGTCATGGCGGACCAGATACGTTCAACGTTTTCAGTGCCAGGCGCCGTTCATAAGCCTTAGAGTTTATACTTCGTAAGGTTAGGTATAAAATTATTCATAGCTACCTCTTGGGAACAGGCCGCTTGTTTCAGCGCAGCGAACTTTCATTTGTTAAGAATCTAGGTACATAGCAATGGGTGTCTCAATCTCCAGTATCCTACCCTGATCTCCAAGTATTACCACCTGTGGATTTTCTCGATTGTGGCTCAGACATCACCTAGTCTCATCGCAGATGCTGTCTAAGGCGTTCTTTACACACCGCTTACTTCTAGACATGTCTTACGGCATATCGCCCCTGACAACTGGCTTATTTCAAAACGAAATTTTGTTCTAGAGCTCCACAATGGTATTATTAGAGGATAAGGGCCACCACAGGTCTCAACCCTATTACGAACCCCGTGCTTGAGCTATCTAAAATATAAAAAGGTGCAAACTGGTAACTCTATCTTCCGGATACGTGGAGGTTCCCACAACGCCGTACGGGAAATATTAAATGGTGCGTTTGCTGGCATAATAAATACTTGCAGAGAAACACGCATCTAGGACGGGAATAGGAACTGATGTCTCTCCTTACCATAGCCTCGAAAAATATAAAAATAAAATATAATAAAACCGATAGCAGTCTTCAAACGAGCGATTAGACCAATCAAATCATAGCTCTGACCGGCGTAGCTTGAAAAGGGGATAACGGGGGGTGTTCATAAAATTAGAAGTCACGTTTTCGCGCATCGGTAAATACTTTAGTGCCTCGAATGGCATGAATATGATTTCCCCCGGGGCATGAACTAGATAGATAAAAAGACCTCAATATTAGTAACTCTTCTATTGATGGTTCTAGGTGTGGTATGCAATCTCATCAGCATCATTTCAGTCCGGTTGATCATCATTATGCTCTCCACAACTTTCTACCCTTTCCCACTGAGCTGCTTGACGAACTCGAAGCCTACGAAGTTGATCCTCGCAAGAGCTACATTAGTTTCGACTCACCCGAATATCGGTAAGGGGAGACTGGCTAATAGGTAGCTAGGTCCAAGTTGAGATAAATATATCACGGCTATTCTTGTGCAGATAAGAGATACCAATGAGACGTTCCAGAAGAGGATATAATAAACTTAATCCAATGCAGTAGTCAAGAGCTGAGTTCAAGTCGTGCTTTAGGTAGCTTTAACTTATGTGGCTGGCGTCAGCGTTGTGCAGTCCAGCAACTGTTTACGGTGTTTATCTGGATTGACGACACTAGTCTCTCGGCCCCTGAATCGATGCCCAAGATCTATTCTAGGACCTGGGTTCTAGATCTCGTCGTCTATCTTAATAGTGACACTTTACCGTCATTAAAGGCAGGGGTTTGCCGCGAACTGGAGCATGGCTTCGCGTCAGCGATTTCACCGCTCTCATAGCCGTGTAGCTCTCATAGCCGTGTAGGTGTTTAAATACTAGATTCAACGCCAGGCCAGCCCTGAATCATAATAATGACCCACAGCATAAAGAGCAACAATGTCTTCTACGCTCATTAACAGCATCATCTCGCAAGGGCAGCGCCTGGCCACGCATAGCTGGGAGTACGGTGCCTTTGCCGAGGCCCTCCTAGAATGGCACACACCGAGTGCATCTGTCTTTGGCGATAACCCGTTCCCAGATGGAAAAATACCAGTTCTACAAGTGGACTCAACCCCCTCACTGTCGTATGCGAAGCCCCATATTTCGGCTAATTCCGACACGCTCGTCGATGGAGATGGTATGTTACTTCAAAGAGAGGACCTACCAGCCCTTCCCTCCTTTGTCCTCAACTAACTCCATCCCAGGCGCCGCCGGCGATCCAGCCTCTCTCGGCGTCTATGCTATTTTGATCGGCCAAACCCAACACGACTACCTTTCAGCAGCGGAGCGTCAAGTCAACCACCTACTCACAGCCGTGCCGAGATACTCCAACGGAGCCATCAGCCACCGCGAGTCAGTGGCCGAGCTCTGGGCTGACTTCATCTACATGGCGCCTCCGACCTTGGCGTACTGGGCAATTCAAACAGATGACGTAGACCTGCTCGCCACAGCGCTCCAGCAATGCATCCTGTACCGAGACGTGTTGGGTGTTCCGACGAATGCCAAAAGCGCAGCTGGGCTCTGGCATCACATCATCGGCCCGCAGAGCCAGGACTTGGGGATCTGGAGCACCGGGAATGCGTGGGCTGCTGCCGGGATGAGCCGCGTGCTGGCGACGGCGAAGAAGTCCCGATATTCAGGCGATGGTAAAGTGAAGTCCGGAATGACGCAGGTTAAAAGCATTGTGAAGGCGATCCTAGACAGTGCGATTGCGTGTGATAATGCAGAGCCTGGTGAACCGCTGCTGCGCAACTATCTCAACGATACGACCTGGTTTGGCGAACTATCTGGTACAACACTACTGACAGCAACCGCGTATCGTATGGCACAACTCGAGCCGGAGGACTTCGGGCCAGAGTATTCAAAATGGGCGGACAGTAAGAGAGAGGTTATTATGGAGAAGATAAGTAGCGATGGGTTGTTGTCTCCTGTCATAAACCCGTTGAATTGGGGGGATAGAACGCCAGGCAAAGAGTCTCCGGAAGCGCAAAGCTTTGCTATCCTGATGCTTGCGGCTCACCGAGACTTCACTTCCAGGTGATCTTACCTTTTTTAACACGGAATACTCAGCATGAGATAAGGCGATGGAGTGATAGCTGAATGGTCGGTCTTTGAAAGCCCCTATCCCTTCCTCCTCTCTTTTGTCATGGGCTTGAAAATGAGAGAAGTTATCTAGAAAAGCGACGTTCTTGCAAGATTTATTGTAAGGGCTCAATCAATCAATTCAACTAACTGTATTCAAATACTTCAGAAGTTAGGTATTTGCTGATAAGGTACAGATACTTGATATCAATTCGCTGATAGTTATGCTTACCAGCTTAAATCAGATTTGCCATAATTCGATCTCCCATACACTCTTCAATTTCCACAATAAAAATCATCTACAGTAGCGTTTGCGCTTGCGCTTGTCCCGTTGTAGTGCGCCTTCTGGGGGTAAGGACATAGGATACTCTGACGAACGGGACCGCTCTCAACAGAAGTAGCTGCAGCAACACTGTCAGGGGCAACACCAGATTCAACCCAGGATACCAGGGCTTTGAAAAACCCAGCAGGGTAATATCCCCCAAAGCCTGCCCAGCAATGACCAAGTCCTGGTGCTTCAAAAAGACGATAGTAATCCTTTATCTGCTCATCGTGAGCGGCGACGCTGTCGTAGAAGTTCGTCGAAGATTCCGGGGGAAGAATAGCGTCGGCCAAGCCGTGGTAGGATATTATCTTCCCACCCGCTTCTCGGAAGGCGTCTAGGTTAGGCTTCACGTTGAAGATTGGGCCGTACTCGTCTATCGATTGCTGAAACAAATCCTGAAGGTCTTCTATTGTTACGGTTTTGACGTCGAAAGTAGGGTCTTTCTTGATAAGAAGCCGTATCCACGCATCGATAATATCCATTGTACGCCCCGTACATGTGCCGTTCCCCGAGCAGGTAGTCGTTGCAAGTCCGGTGTTGACTCCGAGGCTGACCACCTTGTCCACTAAATCACCCCCCTTTTTGAGGCCCCACCAGAGGAACGAGCCATCCGACTTCCGAGCACCAGTCCACGTCGCAATCGTGACATTGACCGCGGCTTCCGAGATCTGCACAGTTCCAGCGTCGACATCCTGACAATCAATGGATTTATTCACCATGGAATAAGGGTCAAATTCACAAGAATCCGGGTCGGTGACGATTCCATCAAGTAGTCCGTCGTTGCCGTCGCAGTGCTCGATAAAAGCTTCCGTTATGGCAACAAGCTCGCAGTTCTTCGGATACTGACCGAGCGCCTTCATTACGACTTGAGGCCAATGGTCCGCCACTCCCAAACCAGCAAAGTCGACTGCCGGGGCGGAAGCTACTATTCCATCGAATGCGTTGGGGTACTTTTCTGCGATCTTGAAGCCTTGCCGTCCGCCCTGTGAACACCCGTTCCAATAAGAGTATGCCGGCGGTTTGCCGTAGTAACTCTCCGTGATCGCTTTGCCGATGATAGATAACTCGTTGAGCGAGTTGGATCCGAATTCTTCGAGTAGGTGGAGGTCGACGTGTCCGGGACTCTTCAATATCCAGTCGTCAGGGCTTAGTTGAGCGTGACCGGCATTGGTAGTCACAGCAGCATACCCTTCGGCTACGGCGCCCAGCATGGAGTAATAGCTAAGTACGAAATTGAGCCCTCCGGCGGACCAACCTCCTCCGCCAACACCCTGCATTCTTCCATTCCAGTCTTCAGGAAGATACATGCTGATGGTGACAGTATCAGACTTTCCAGGATGCGTGTAAGTAGTTGTAAGGTTACAGAAGCTAACACCTTCGGCGTAAATAGCCCCATGGTTTACGTATGTGCTCTCGGGAACTTGGATTGTCAGGTTGGATACCAGCGAAGTGCTAAGTGAAGTGAATTGTACGCCGGGCAAATCCGGATACACGATATGGGCGGGACTGCACATAGTAAAGGAGGGCTTGGTGTTGCTTTCGTAATTATGAGTGATCAATTTTCAAACATCAGGGGAGGTAAAGAAGTCTTTTATATACTTAGGAGTCTGTCGTTGGTCGGTTTCTAGTCATGGCTGCTTACTTCGATATTGTGTCAGGGGTATAACTCTTAACCATGGATTACCTTACATAATAATATTCTCTTATTCTCTCTGGTTTACCCTCTAATCCTTTGAGATCCAGAGGATCCAGGGAACTTGCTTAATTCTGTTATATGTCGTACATATCAATGTCATTAGAGTCAGTACGTGAGAAAGTTCTCATTGGTTGAGGTCCTCGCTTAATGTAGTACACATTCGTCGTTACCGAGTATAGCATTAAATGCAACGTGGAGAATTGACTGAGAAAATATATAGCAGTAATCTTTGTGATTCTGAAGAATCCTATTTCATAGGTGACCCCCTGAATAGTTGCGTGGGGTTCATATTATCGATGCAGGTCCAAGCGGTCTTATGCCCCGGCACTATCGGAGTTTTCGGAAGGGGTATCGGGTGGGACCTGCGCCGCCTGAAGTATTCTCTTATTCGAAATGCAGGGATTATTGGAGTCCCACCCCGAAAGCATTCCGAGACAGCACGGAGAAACAGGGTATTCAAATGCACATTTATGGACTCGGCAGACGGGTCTCACGACCATGGCTCCTTTTATTAAATTATAAGAAGCCTGCATTTCCTTAATTACCGCATTATTGCTCAGGCCACCAGCAAGTACATACCTAGGTTAGGTAGTTTACAAAGTATCATGGCACAATATAATCCAAACAAGATATCGCGAATAGAGGACTTTTGAAAGGTTTGTTATACAATAATAAGTCAAGCTATCTAAACAAGCCTATTCTCTTCAAATTTAGCTGTATTGGATCAAATAAACGGGTGCCTAGAAATCTAAGCATAGTCTATAAATAGATCTCATGCATGCAGAAGTGCAGAAGTGGCGCAGCTTTTTCAGGGACGAAGCAGATGTCAGCTAAGTTGTGAGGTACTCTCAGATGGTAGATATTTCCGATCGCGACAGCAGCGACTTTTATGCTTATGCTCGTCGTATCAAGATCCCCAAGACTCACTCACGATAGAAAAGTCCTAATTCAAGAATGCAAGACGCGCAGGTAACCGCTCCGAGTCTACCGATCCGCAGGTCCGCTTGTGATCGATGCAAGGTTCAGAAGCTAAGATGCTTGAGAGACCCGGGAGAAGATCGCTGCTACCGATGTACGCGAGCAGATGCCCAATGCGCCACGACCGCTAACGTGCCCATACGCTCTCGTCGGCGGATAGGAGGCGTTAGTTCCAAGGCACAGAAACGAATACGGCAGAATGGCGAACAACAGACTCCTCCGACTACAGGCTTTAATTACCCAGTTAGTAGTACATCCTTACCTGGGCTCTTTGGAGACTCCAACAATGTGCCAAACACAGTAACTTGCCCTCTTCCCGAAGTACCCGAGTCTTGGGGCCCGACTATCTACGAATCCATGTTCGACAATGGCTTCGATGGGAATTTCGCGTCTTTAGATGCTACAGTCAATAAGGGCTATACACCTTCTTTAAGTTATCAATCAGACACGGCGCTTTTCTCTAACCTCCCCGTAGCCGCTTCACCAGCTAGCGCGTTATCCCTACCTGGTAGGCAGGAGACCGCCATAAACAATAACACACCGGCGTCTCTGGGAGATGTCGGTACTACTCAGGATCCGGTAGTCGAAGTCGGTCGTGGGATATCCGAGAGCGATACGCATCGGCTTGCCAAGATTAACCTCGATTTGGTTAAGCTCCTTGGCCAGATCGGACGAGGGTCTCCCGAAATCAATTTTAACACACTTGTTGCGCCTATCGACACGTCGGATGGCTTTTCCGGAACTCTCATCCACAGTGTACTGAAAAGCAGCCGCGCGTTTGTCGACGTGATAAGCGGGCTTTCGGATGTGAATAAGAAACCGGCGTCACATGGTTCTTCTCCGCGGACGCCGGAATCAAGATCCGATAGCGGCACAGACAGCTTAACTAGGGGGCACAGCTCCCCGCACTCCTCCGAATACCTTGGCCGGACCCAAGCAACTCCATCGCTTGTATCTGCGATAGGGCCCGCATCCAGGCGTAGTCTTGGCTCGACGACACTCATGCATATTCTCATATCCTATATACATATTATACAGCTGCACCTTATCATCTTCACCCATTCCTACGAAAATCTCTTAGAGATCTCCAAAAGTGACGTCCCTTCGCTGCACGAGCTTCCCGGGGTAGACTTCGGAAGTTTCCCTCTTCGTACGTGGTCCCTATTCCCACCGCTGTGTATGATTACGTTATGTACCTAAGGCAGCGATACTAACTTGCTCGTAGAATCTGGCAACTTGCAAGCCACGCTATTCATTCAAGTGATCATCAGCCTGTTCGAGAACGTCGAGAACCTGCTGGGAATACCCCAAGAATTCCAACTTGATAATACGCGGAGGACTATGAGCCACGGCGGCCTATTAAGCGAGCTGGAATTCGCGACGATACTAAGGGCGATTTTAGCGAAGGAGGAACTTATATGCAAGCCGGACCGTGGGAAGGGTGGCGTCAATGCGCTGCGGAGGTATATCAATGAGACGAGACAACTGTTGCGGGATAGTATAGAGCCGTAGATGGCTACGAGTTCCTTCAAACTTGGATTTTGTTCGCTTTCTCTTATTTTTAATACCCCTATACCTTGTAATTTGGTATAACGAGCACTACAGTAATGCCCTAGTCATAGAGGACATGATAGAATGCAAGTTCGAGCATGGAAAAGACTAAATATGGTATTCCATCTCTAAAAAGAACCAAACCACTTCTTTACTCTTGACTGCGGCCAACTTAGGCGGTCAAGCCTTCTTCCTTCTCAATTTCATCTTTGCTAGGAGACCACTTATCCTGAAGAGCCTTATCAAGAGTAAGTCCGTAGACGTCCTTAGGCCACCACTCGCCCCAGCTCGTCAAGAAGATCTGGTCAGGGTCCTCGGGGAAATCATCTCTTACGAATGCGCGGTAAATGCTTTGAGCGCCTGCCAGTAGCTTAAGTTACGACCGACTCATAAATCAATAGGGTCGTGGATTAAACTTACCTTCTGGGACCGTCTTCGCATCCGGATGTTTCGCATTCAGCTGGAACTGATCGCTGTTTCTCGAGAGGTTGGTATCGGGAATGAGGCCAGGAGAGACGGCAACGACCGTGCATTTGCCCTTGAGTTGGCGGCGCCACCAGTGCGCTCCGAGGAGCTGGACGAACTTGGTGGCAGCGTATACACTAAGCGCCGTCTTTGAGCCACCCTTGAGATCATCCTCGAGGTGTTCTGGGTGGAATTAGGAGATTAGCATCGGTCATGCGTCAAAAAAGTTACAGGCTTAACATACTAGGATCCTCCACGCGACGGACAGCGCCAGAAGAGACGACTACGATGCGCGACTGCGATGCTTCCAACTTCGCTCGAAGTAGATGGACAAGGTAATGCTGAGCTAATATGCTTATTAGCCCGAACCACCAAACTTTCCAAGAGAAGATAGAGTCTCACAAAGATGGTTCACAATATATGGCTCGCTCCATTTCGATCCAAAAGGACCAGGCTGTTCGGCATTTTTGCCTATTGCCGCGTTGAGCAGAAGGTAGTCGATCCTGTCCTGTCCAAGTTTGTCCAAGGCTTGTTGAGAGAAAGTTTTGACGGTCTTCAGATTGGATAGCTCCAACGGAAAGATTGTTAGGCTATGCTTGCTGTTGTCATACTTGAGCCCATCGAAGGCGGCCTGAGCCGTTTTCGTGTCTCTGGCTCCGAGGATGAACTTGTACGGCTGCGTTTGCGCAAGAAGTTGCTTGACGAGCTCGAACCCCTAAACAACCCGAGAGGTTAGAATGACCTTTTGTATTTCTTAACTTGTAATAACAAGATACTGCCTTACCAAGCCCGAAGTGGCGCCAGTGGCCACGATCGTCTTTGCGATAGTTGTCATGATAGGGGGTTGAAGTATGAAAAGGCGGTTTAAGGAGATGAGTTATTGAAGAGACTATTATTGTATTGATTTAACTACCTCCTATTATCTTTTCTAACTTATTTTTATATTCGAATTACCGACGGCAATAAGCCCCTAACACCGCAAGATTCCGCCTGTTTCACTTAACTTGCAGTTATGTGTATCTCTTTCAAACGAAGCTGGTGCTGACAAATGTAGTTGGATTTCCGAAATATGTACCTAATGTATGAATGAATCTACCATTTCTAGGCGCTGACTTATACTGAATACCCTTACATGCACCTTGTAGGTTAGGTACCTGGGTACTTGAGTGAGATGCGTACCTAACCTAATGTGAGCCCCTCACTCGAAGATTTATACATAACCCCTCCTTCAACAAACAAATATGGCCATACTTTAGATACATAGCCTAGGTACCTCATAACCTAGGTAAATAACACATCTACAACAGGATGCAAAGTATGAAAACAGGTGAATACCACTTATCGTGCAAAGTAAAAGTCTACCTTTAGTAGTATCTGAATATATCTAAACTCGCAACATAAAAATATAGAATTGCAACAAATCATGTTCTATGAAATTCCATGAAGTCGTTGGTCGGATGCGCTTGTAGCAGCGCTATGCCAATCCAGGTTAGCGTAGAAACAGCTTCGGCTTCTGGCCGGTTCCTCCGTCATTCAATCGATTAAATTTTTTGAAGCTTTTATTCCCCGGGCGACCTCGAAAACTCAATTCTTCCACGCCTACATTTCAACAACGCCGGCGAGGTTTTTTCTTCTTCCTTTCGCTCTCTCACGCCGTGATAATTGGTGGTGACTTTTTATTTCCCCGTCTTCCCTCAACTTAAATTGTCTATACCATATCCACAATGCAGCGTGCTCTGTCGTCCCGGGCGCGGGCCTCGGTCCTGTCTTCGGCTGCTACCAAGTACCGAGCTGGTGCTGGCCTTTCGCAACAGGTTCGATTCGCACACAAGGTTAGTAATATAAAGAAGTCTATAAACCTTGGGAGAAACTAGACCTTGGATTATCATATCTAATATGTCGTTATAAAATTGCTGACCTATATCATATAGGAGCTCAAGTTTGGCGTTGAGGGCAGAGCTTCTCTCCTTGCTGGTGTCGAGACCCTCGCAAAGGCTGTTGCCACCACGCTCGGTCCTAAGGGTCGAAATGTCTTGATCGAATCGAGCTACGGCTCTCCTAAGATCACAAAGGGTATGATATAAGTTTACCTTGATTTTCTTTTTTCTTTTTTTTTTCTTTTTTCTTTTCTGCTTCCACTTGGCCGGGTTACTGATTTGTGACTATAGATGGTGTTACTGTCGCAAGAGCTATCAGCTTACAAGACAAGTTCGAGAACCTCGGCGCTAAGTTATTACAAGACGTCGCATCCAAGACAAACGAATCTGCCGGTGATGGAACCACTAGCGCTACGGTTTTGGCCCGTGCTATCTTCTCGGAAACTGTCAAGAACGTCGCCGCCGGCTGCAACCCTATGGATCTGCGGAGGGGTACCCAAGCCGCTGTTGACGCTGTTGTTGAGTACATCCAGAAGAACAAGAAGGATATCACCACCAGCGAAGAGATTGCTCAGGTCGCCACCATCAGCGCTAACGGAGATACCCACATTGGCAAGATGATTGCCAATGCCATGGAGAAGGTCGGCAAGGAGGGTGTTATCACCGTCAAGGAGGGAAAGACCATGAGCGACGAGCTGGAAGTTACCGAGGGTATGCGATTCGACCGGGGTTACGTTTCGCCCTACTTCATCACTGATACTAAGTCGCACAAGGTCGAGTTTGAGAACCCTCTCATTCTCCTTTCTGAGAAGAAGATCAGTGCCGTCCAAGATATCATCCCTGCTCTTGAGGCCTCTACTCAGGCTCGACGACCTCTTGTCATCATCGCCGAAGACATTGATGGCGAGGCTCTGGCTGTCTGCATCTTGAACAAGCTCCGTGGTCAGCTCCAGGTTGCTGCCGTCAAGGCTCCTGGCTTCGGTGACAACCGAAAGTCGATCCTCGGCGATATCGCTGTCCTCACCAACGGTACCGTCTTCACTGATGAGCTAGACATCAAGCTGGAGAAGGCTACCCCCGACATGCTTGGCTCCACCGGCTCTATCACCATCACCAAGGAGGATACTATTATGCTTAACGGAGAGGGTAGCAAGGACGCGATTGCCCAGCGATGCGAGCAGATCCGTGGTGTCATGAGCGACCCCAGCACCTCCGAATATGAGAAGGAGAAGCTTCAAGAACGACTTGCCAAGCTTTCCGGCGGTGTTGCTGTCATCAAGGTCGGCGGTTCTTCCGAGGTCGAGGTCGGTGAGAAGAAGGACCGCTTCGTTGATGCCCTTAACGCCACCCGAGCTGCCGTTGAGGAAGGTATCCTGCCCGGTGGTGGTACCGCTCTCCTTAAGGCTGCTAGCAACGCCCTGAAGGATGTCAAGCCCGCCAACTTCGATCAGCAACTCGGTGTTAGCATTGTCAAGAACGCCATCACCCGGCCTGCCAGGACGATCGTTGAGAACGCTGGTCTGGAGGGCTCCGTCGTTGTTGGTAAGCTCATGGACGAGTTCGGTAACGACTTCAACAAGGGCTTCGATAGTGCCAAGGGAGAGTACGTGGACATGATCCAGGCAGGTATCCTTGACCCGCTCAAGGTTGTCCGAACTGGTCTAGTTGATGCTAGCGGTGTTGCCTCGCTACTAGGTACCACTGAGGTTGCCATCGTCGAGGCTGCGGAAGAGAAGCCTGCTGGTGGTATGGGCGGCATGGGCGGTATGGGAGGAATGGGTGGCATGGGAGGAATGATGTAATGAGTTCATGGTTTTGAATGAACCTTTGTCCTGTCATGTATCAAAAGTTTGGGTTGGGAGCATTGACTTCGGCGTTATGCGGACGGATTAACGTTGTCTCTGTCATGTCTTCCTCTATCTCTCCCCTCTACCTCTCTACCTCCATCTCTCACCCCCCTAACCACCACCTCCCTGTGCATTATTCCTACCTTGATATCCCGAGCGGCGTTATGAAGAGTTGTATATTAGAGCTACGAACTGAAAAAAAAAGGCAACCTACAGCTGGTGTAGGTGATCTTAATTGATCTGATGATGAATACTTTGCCCCTTTCTTGTTTTATTTAGGCACCCAAAAATTTGCGATTGTGATGATTGTGTTAGGCTCTGCCTAGAAATTAGGATGCCAATACGTGTATGGTGATACGCGATGACGAATGATGAATTTCATGTGGCTCGTTGATATTAGAGGTAGAAGAGGTAAGTGACAAACAAGTGATAACGCAAGTACATTATTGTTCCGTCGTGACGACCCCTGAAATAGTGAAATAGCCCAATTCGATGAAATTAAAGGGTGTCACGTGTACCTAGCTCTTGTGAAATTTTGTTACCCGATCACCGTAAAGTCGAACCAGTTACCGCCAAGAAATAATAACATTACGCTATTAGTCAGTGTCAGCTAGCAGGCTAGCAGTACTAGTGTCAGTATACTTGATTATTTTTTAGAGGTGCCTAGTTAGTTATATTGTACTGAGCAATAAAATGTAAATTGCAGTTGTAGGTACCAGCTAAAACGTCAGAGGCAGTTCCAAGGTAAGCAATCGTTAGGTATGTTACAGGTAGGTATTTTACCTTAATTTATCTCATTTATCTCATGGCCAACTGCCCATCCCTTCCTTTCCTCCACTAAAAATCCCTGTCCCACTGCCCCCCTAATCCCCTCCCAAAACAATTTCGACCCCACCAACCCACCACCGAAGCACCAAAGGCTTTGTGTTGATTTCTCTCACTTCGTCTCTCTGCCTTCTGCTCGTCGTGCGTGCCTCTTTTTTCATCAACCCGACCTTCCCCTCCATTGCGATAGGACCCACACTAAAAACACTACTTACATCCGACTCTTTCTTCCTATTGTTGTCCTAAACATCCATCGCATTTATTTACAAAAAACCTGACCCTCCCTCCCCCGAGACCCTCCCTAGGTGGATTAAGTCACATTCAGCGATTCATGTTAGTTTGCCAGATTTGACCCCAGCAGCATCTTTTTTCCCTCCCAAAGAAAAAAACTCAACTTTTTGCTCCTCTGGTCTTTGACTTTCGTAGGACGTCCTTGGAACCCCGCTAACAACCCACGTCGTGTAGCTTGTCTTCGGAATCTCATTTGGTACCGGTGTAGTTCAAGCATATCGCCAAAATGGTGAGAGTTGAGCCCAATCAACAACTTTTTTAGGACGCCCTGCTAATATTGAATTTCGGTAGTCTCAATCAGGGTTCGTGATTCCTTCTACTTGACTTTATCGTCCTCTATTGACGGAAAAACTTCCCCCTTATCCGCGCGTCATTATGCGCCTTCACGGTGCACCGCTCTTTCCGGCGCGTTCTTAGGACTAAGACAGGAGAGAATAAGGAGCTAATACCGATGGGTGCATCTAGAGCGACAGTCTCGCAGGAGTGCATTACTGCATACAACGACCTCAAGCTCGCGAAGAAGCACAAGTACGTCATCTTCAAGCTGTCGGACAACAACCGGGAGATCGTCGTCGAGGAGGCTTCTTCGGATAAGGACTGGGAAACCTTCCGCGAGAAGCTCATCAACGCTACCACTAAGACCAAGACTGTAAGTAATCACGTTTATACTCGAGGTAGCCTCATGTTCCTAAAGCTCTGTTCTAATTTATTTATTCCTAGGGCGCTACCAGCAAGGGTCCTCGATACGCCGTCTACGACTTCGAGTACAGCCTTTCCAGTGGAGAAGGCTCGCGGTTAGTAGCATCAGCCAACCAAAGCAAGAATAACAAGCTTAGCTTGCTAACATCATATAGAAACAAGATCACCTTCATCGCGTGGTCGCCCGATGATGCCAACGTTATGGTTAGTATATACAATAACCTTTTAAGATATTCTTTTATATACCATGTATGCAGTAATAGTCACTAACCCCCCTCGAAGGCTAAGATGGTGTACGCCTCGTCGAAGGAGGCCCTGAAGCGTTCCCTCAACGGTATTGCCATCGAACTGCAGGCCAACGACCAGGACGACATCGAATACGACACAGTACTAAAGGTGGTCAGCAAGGGTCTGGCCGGTTAAGCGCCCCCTCCCTTCCCGACCGCCAACCCCCTGGAAGCCCCGAGAGCAGCTAGGGGGCGGTGCAAAGGTTGCTGAGGATCAATTAGGTACTTGAGGAGGGGCACTCGCGTGCCAAGGATCCACGACGTCTACGAAAAAAAGCTGCAGGAATGGACATAAACTTTCTCCCTGCCATTACGAAATGGAGTAGGGGCCGCTTTGGTCGCTGTTTTATCACAAATCTTTTTTTTTTTCCTTTAGACGGCAGACATGAGTTGTCAAGATGTGATGTTAGCCATCGGTATACCGCACAACACAACACAAAAAAGGTCATATATGAATGTAGATCGTTCCTATCGTGTTCCTTCGGCCAGGTGTCTACGCCATTAATAATTATCATTTTTGCAGCCTCTCAATAACCCCCCAGATTCTCCAGTTTGGTCTGAGTTTCATTCATTAAATCGTATGGGACTGGGTTCTCTCTACTCGTATCTTCTAATTCTACTACGCCTTGGCCTTCCACGCGCTTTGGAACGTATTTATTAGTTCCTCGGCCGTCTTTTCGTCTCGTATTCGTTGTAACAAAAATCCCTTAAGGTCGTCCCAAAATTCCTTGGTATCTAATACTTCGCTACCACTTTGCCCTTGTGCAACTTCGGCCTGCGCAGGTGTCGTCTTGATAGCTGCCGCCCCTCCCATAACCATGACGGAGAACTCGACGCTCGTCTCTCCCTCGCCCGCAAGGTCCTTTAACACTTTGCTATCCGCGATGGGCTTCTTCTTATGTAGTAGCTTCATCTTACCGACGGGTATCCCAGTGTCCTGCGACACGGTAGTCTTGATGTCCAAGACGGACGTATTAGGCGTCTGGGACGAGAGTTTGATGTCTAACGGTGGGTTTCGGAGGGACTTGACGAGGACGGTGAGGCTACGCTCCTGGCCCGGTGCTACGGTAGTGGCTTTGCGCTTGCTCATGGGCTTTGGCATTTTGGGTAGGATATACTATATTAGTTAGGGTTGTTGTTAGCTAGAAATCGCAAGTAAGACAAACAGTCGCGCGGTGATGCAACTTACGGCACTGCGCGCGGCGTAGGACTTGGGATCCTCGACATGGTCAGCCGATAGCTTGACCGGACGAGCGTCCAGAGCTGCGAGGAAAGATCGTGCAAATGATACTTCGGTCATCTTTGTTTGTTGAGTGTTACACGAGGTGTTATGTAGGAGGAGTTACGTCTCAAACAATTCAGGCGGTCTTGAACTCTTTAGTGACGATCACGATGTCCCGCCTTGCATGCGCCACGAAAGTATCCCACTTTGTGGCTGAAGCTTAGCGGTATCTGCGTACATGTACTACTACATGTACTACTCCATGTACTTAGATACAACACCGATGTATCTTTCTTTAGCTCGCTGCACTAGTTCAGGCCGCCCAGTCGCGCATCAGAGTAAAGGTGGGCCCAGTAGCTTATCACCTTATCGCAAGAAAAAAAAGTTCGAGGTCGAATCGCGGGAGACTTTGGAAATTTTAGAGCGCCGAGCTTAACGATACAGCGACACCACTCACCACATACATCCTCCACCCCAACTTTTTACAACAAACATCACTAGTAAAAAATGGGTGTCGGTCGTCGCATGAAGAAGCAGGGCCCTCCCGAGCCACTGTCGGAAGAACACTTTGCGAAATTAAAGCGAAAGGCTGGTTTACCTGTAGACGATGTTCCCACCGAGGCACCGAACAAGAAGAAGCGGAAAACCGCAGCCGAATTAACGTCCAAGACCAATGGTGCTGGGGCTGGTGCGAAGAAGGCTGCTACCAAACCCAATGGGAAGTCTAACGGCATAAAAGCTGCTCCGGCATCCAAGCAAAATGGGAAGAACACCAAGTCGAAAGCTAAGAAGGCTGCTCCCGCGCCGGATTCCGATGAAGAGCTGAGCGACGGCCTTGGTGAGGGATTCAGCGGCTCCGAGCCGGACGGTGATGAATTCTCTGACCTCGAGGAAGACGAGGAGATGGGTGGTCTAGGAGACGACTTCCTAGGTTCGGACGATTCCGTCTTCGACTCTGATGCAGAGGACCAGAGGGAGCGAAAAGCCATGTTCTCGGAAGACGAAGATGAGTCGGACGCCGAAGAGAAGTTGACAGCGGCCAACATCGTCGGTCTATCGAATAAGTTAGACAGGCAAAAGGCGCAAGAGGAAGCTGAGGCGCAGGCAGAATTGGAAGAAGCAGCACTCCAAACGAACATTGAGCGACCACATATCCTCGACGACGAGGAAGAGGACGACTTGGCACGGAAAACGAAAGCGCTTTTAGCTCCAGATCTACAATTGTTAAGGACGAGAATTACGGACACTATACGCGTCTTGGACGACTTTGCGAACGCAGCGGAGGAGGGTAGATCAAGGGCTGAATACACGACGCAATTGTTGAAAGACATTTGCGCCTACTACGGCTACTCGGAATATCTCGCCGAGAAGCTCATGAACCTATTCCCACCAAAAGAGGCTTTCGCGTTCTTCGAGGCTAACGAGACGGCGAGACCTGTCGTCATCCGAACCAACACCCTACGAACACATCGCCGAGACTTAGCCCAAGCCCTTATAAATCGTGGGGTTACTCTTGAGCCCGTTGGTAAGTGGTCTAAGGTCGGACTGCAGATCTTCGAAAGCAACGTGCCCCTTGGTGCTACTCCCGAATACCTTGCTGGTCACTACATTCTCCAGGCTGCGTCTTCATTCCTGCCCGTCATGGCTCTAAGCCCGCAAGAAGGCGAGCGAGTGCTGGATATGGCCTCTGCTCCTGGCGGTAAAACGACACATATGGCTGCTATGATGAAGAACACCGGTTGTATATTTGCCAACGATCCCAGCAAGTCCCGTTCGAAGGGTCTGATTGGTAACATTCACCGTCTTGGTTGTCGCAACGTAATCGTCTGCAACTACGATGCGCGAGAGTTCCCGAGAGTCATCGGTGGCTTCGACCGAGTCCTTCTTGATGCTCCTTGCTCAGGTACGGGAGTTATTGCCAAGGACCCCTCGGTGAAGACGAACAAAGATGAAAAGGACTTCATGGTCCTGCCCCACACCCAGAAGCAGCTCTTGCTCGCCGCGATCGACTCGGTCAATCACGCGAGCAAGACCGGCGGTTATCTCGTCTACTCTACCTGTTCGGTTACGGTGGAGGAGAACGAGCAAGTGGTCCAGTACGCGCTCAACAAGCGGCCCAACGTCAAGCTGGTCTCAACCGAGCTCCCCTTCGGCAAGGAAGGCTTCACCAGCTACATGGGCAAGAAGTTCGACCCCAGCCTGCGCCTGACGCGGCGGTACTACCCGCACACGTACAACGTCGACGGCTTCTTCGTCGCCAAGTTCCAGAAGGTCGGCCCGACGCCGGCCAACCTCGTCAAGGACAAGCCAGCCTCGACGGCGGCGCCGCGCGCGGAGCGAGAGGAGGAGGTCATTGACAAGACGCCCATCGCGGCGGATGATGGCAAGGTCCCTGGACAGGACGACGACTTTGGTGGTTTCGACGAGGAGGAGGATAGGAAGTACATGGAGAGGGCGAAGCGCAATGCTATGCGGAAACGCGGGCTTGATCCGAAGGCGCTGAAGAAGCCTGCTACGAATGGCAGTGCGGAGAAGGGCGAGACTAAGGACGAGGCCAAGAGTAAGAAGAGCGAGGAGAAGAGCGAAGTCAAGAAGGACGTGAAGGAGAAGACCGAGAAGACTGAGAAGAGCCAAGAGAAGAGTAAGAGCAAGAGCAAAGTTGAGACCAAGAGCGAAGGCAAGACGAAGAGCAAAAAGAAGACGTAGCTAGATACAAACTTAAAGGCGTAATGTTATTCTTGTTGGGTATTGGAGAAAATTGCGGCATTTATTGAAGTATTGTGTTGTATAACTGATGTGATGTGCGCGACCTCTGACCCTCAACTGAGCTCTACTAATACCAGTATACCTTTCTCAATAAGGCGAAGCCATCACAGCACCACTTACGGGCAGATCTGAGGGTTCGTGTTCAAGTAACTGAAGGTACCTACTTTTTTCTTTGTCTACCTATAATACCAAACTCAATTTAATATACATCACTAGTCGCCGCCACCCATTCAACAGACTGGGTCCAACTCACAACCGGCCTCTCCAACGCATCCAAAGTCCCCGCTCCAAAATGGACAACTGAAAAGCGGCGAACTCAACCTCGGCATCATACTCACAACAGCGTCAACATCAACAACAACACCAACAACACCGACACCGACACCAACGTTAACAGCATCAATATGTGAACTGTGCAACCTAATCGCAGCCACCTCCCACCACCCCAAACCCTGGTGGCCCTTAGCCCAGTTCCTCCACGCGAGCAGCAGCGTCCGGAGTCCCTGAGCTGAGCTGCGCGGTGTGCGCGGCGCGCGCAACCGCAACCGCAACCGCAACCGCAACCGCCTCGGTGCTCAACGCGCGGGGTGTCGTAGGCGGACGTGCTAGACGCCTTCTCGGGCGTGCCGGGCAGGGTGCGCGGGTAATCCGGGCCGCGAGCTCCGCCGGGCCCCTCGGCGTCGACGCCGTTCGACGAGAGCCTAGCCCCGGGACAACGCCGTCTATCTGGTGCCCGGATCGCGAGAGGCAGCCACACGAGCTCCCGGAACGACGGGGAGGGTCGCTGCGTCGTGTGGTATCGGGTGACGGGGCGTTTGATAGGGTGAGAGCTAATACCGCGCCGCGCCGCGACAGGTTGTGCTGGGGACGGAGCTGGATGTTATGAAGATTGGCGTGGGTGGGAAAGCCGCTGAGCTGCGCTGTGCGGATGAGAGGAAATTGGAGTCTGTGGCGAAGATTCATATATGGGGTAGGGGTATGGACAACACGACCTCGGCGGGATGGAAGGGAAGCATTACGGTTGACCTAAGTTTATTGCACCGAGGGCAGGAAGACGGAAATTTTAAGGACTTGGGACGTCTTCTCTTCTGGATGAGCCATGCTGTGCTAGAAGTGGAAGACGACAAGATACAGTATATAACAATGAAAAAGGGGGAGGTGGGTCAACTAACCCCCTTCGTACCTTACCAAGCACCAAAATTATCCTGCATTGATTCATTCATTCATAGTAGTATCGCGCAAGCACAATTACAATAGTCTCGAAGTTCTTAAGGTGGAGAGGAAACTCTCAACGTCTTGGTTGTCGAGTGGATGACCCAGCTAAGTACGTTGCTTCACGAAGTTGGGCAGATGATATCGAAGAGGAAGCTTGGGTTGGGCTTGGGGATGAACAAGACTGTATATTGGCCACGCTGGCGTAGTCTGCGCGCTTTAGTTTCTTACTCGTTTTCTAGTCCTCGAGCCAGGTATGGAATAGTATCATTCCAAGGTGGAACAGAAAAAGTATGGAAATGCCTCATTTATTGTGCAATGAACTCTGATCTACCTAAGAACCTATGATGACGAGTGGCTTCCTTCTGGTTTTACCATCTAGAATCCTCTACCTAACACCTAGTTACCATTATGCGCTATGATTCCCTCGTAACCTCGTGACGGAATTTCATCCAAGGAACTTTTGTTAAAATGTACGCCTCCCTAAGGCGAGAGCACATGCTCAAGTGCCCCAACGCCGATTATAGAAATGCATCAAAAGACTATAGACTTGTTTCGTCTTGGTGCTGAAAGATTGTAAGGCATAGTTAAAAGTCGCATTCATCCTCGACATCAACCCACTCGTCCGATCCATCGGAGTGTTGAATTTTCTCGAAACTATCAGAGCCGTCTGACCCTTCGGGCGAGTTGTTGGATGGTGATGTCTTTGCGGCTGCCTCTTGTATGCTGAGCTGCTCATTATAAGCCATCACCCGCCCCTCAGCAATTCTCCTGATGATTTGTAAGTCGCCAGCGCTCACCGAGATATGCGCGGCGGGAAGGCCCCGCGTCGAAATGCTCTTCGTGGTTTCGACTAGTTGCGGGTCGTCGGGCATATCCGCGTTGATGCCCTTGAGCCTATAAGACCGAACTTCTGCGTTGCCCCAGTTCGTATTCCGAGCTACCATCACGCCGCGGAAGTCGCCCGTAAGCCAGTGCGCGAACTCCCCGTGCGTCACAACCACGATATGCGCGTCGTCATCCCCGGCCTCCATGGCGCGTCTCGCAAGCCTCCATAGGAATACACGCGCGGCTCGTGCCCGCTCGTAAACGCTACTCACGGTAGGAGCGTAGAGGGTTCCCGAGCCCTTGCGATACCAGTCCTCGGTGAGGAGGCTCATATCCACGCGGTTCTGGTCGCCGGCGTAATGTGTGGCGAGCTCGCTCTTAGGTAAGCCCGTGCTGCTCGGCGAGCCGTTGATCTCCTGCAGCGCGGGAAGCAGCTGGACCTTGATCCGTGGATCTACCGCTGGGATAATTCCGACAAGCGCGGTGGTGATGGCCCGTTTTAATGGAGAAGATAAAATATGCGTGACTTTATCTCCGAATTGATATTGATTTCTTAGTTGTTGGCATTCTAAAAGGCCCTGGCTAGTTAATTCAGGGTCCTTGATATGACTGCCCTGAATGTTGTGTAGAGCCTGGGCGTGGCGGACGATGTCGATAGTAGGGGCCATTCTGTTTACGAGACGTTCGCACGCTCAGATGGTCTTAGGACTGCAGTTGGTTGTGGTGTTACTATGTGGCCCTACGTATGCCCTATGTATGGCTGCTTGTCTGCCCTTCAAACGGGCGAGGTGCTGCCTTTAAAATATCCTGCCAGAAATAAAGTTGCCCCAGCGCGTAGCAACATCGCCGCTAGGGAAACAAAACTGTCGTCAACAAACCTCTCACATGGGCCTCCATCCTCCTTAGCGATGTTTTAACTCGTGTATCAGCACGCTCAGTCATACACTGGTGCTCAATTTTCAAGTGCGTTTATAGAACTTTAGTATTAATCAAAGTTGTAAGTTCAAACTATTGTGCGTTTAGCGGAGACAAGTATAGATGATTACGCACAAGCTGTCCAAGTAAATGCGGATAGTCCACTCAATATCACTCCATCTCTAGCAGTTTCTTTGTTATTAGGATGACGAGCGCAAGTCCGTATACTTGCTCTAATATGCAGTGGTATCCGCGAAGGCCGATTGGCGGGGTAGAGGCGCTGAAGATTGATAGTAAACAGTTTGTTTAAGAGAAATATCTAGTTTGGTCTCAACAAGTGCAGAAAGGGTTAACTACCCTTTACAGTCGAATTCACAGTTAGGAGGTATGGAAAGAAAGAAACACTGCTTTTATTTTAGGTTCACTCAGAAGAGGTTCAGATGCATCATTAGGTCAAACGATATTCATAGCCGCCTATAGTTATCCTTATAATGAGTATCTTGGGTAGGGCAAGACTTACAGTAACCAATCGACAGTATACATACAATTTCAGTCTATTCATGATAAAAAGGGAGAAAGAGAAAGTCTGTAGAAAGAAAAATTAAAATTACTGACAGGCGTTTCTGATCTTTATAACAGAGTTTGTTCTTAAGTGCTAGTGTTAAGTATTATTTTTTGACGAAACCGTTGGCTTTAACTCAACACCGTTTAATACAAGTTTACGCAAGCTCTCCGTAACATCGCCATATCCTAAATAGAATAAAAGAAGTTGAAGAGACTCCTTACCACTGTGTTATGACCACACGAAGGAGAGCGATGAGTAAAATGTACATATTAAAATACCAATTCTACTCATATTCGGTATTTTAACCCTAGCACTATAGCATATAGGTACATCCCTTTGCTTTTAGTTGCTAGAGGGACGGTCACCGTATTGAGGCTATTCTACAGCTGCAGAATGTATGCTAAGAGAGCTGTCCATAACTCCACTTCTCGTAACGGGACCTGGCAGTGTTTCTTTCTCATCATTCGAGTGCCCTTTCCTCCAGCCGGCTCTGCCCGTAAAGACCAGGTCTGAGCTTTCGCAGTCCTCTTTCGATACGAACGCGGCCCCTCGATTCAGAGGGATGTGATTGATGCGCCAATCCCAAACACTCGCATATACTGTGCGATACGACGAGATTGCGAAAACAGTGCCTATGATTATACCGGCGAGAATATCGTACCAATTGTGAGTTCCATCGACTGATAATGACCCGCAGACGAGAGCAGCTCCAAGGATCGGACAGTAGACTAGGACCAGCTTCCACATGGAAGGATGATAGTTTGCAAATACTTTGAGCTTCGCGTTGAGATATAGGAAAAGATAGACGCCAGTTGCCGATGAGGCGGTTGAGTGACCGCTCGGAAAGCTCTGCATCGCATTCCATAAAGGTCGGCCTTGGCCACTTGTGCAGATTTCCGAGGTATACATGTATTGCCTATAGCCAACCCCATTCAATCCCGTCACATTGAAGGCCGGGTCGTTCGCCAGGCTCGGGTCAGGCTGGCAGACATCGTAGAAGTTCGGCCTGAAGCCGCCGATAAGCCACTTGATCATGACTTGGAATGCGGCCGAGGTTTCGAGGGCATATATGCTGCCAATGATAGCATTATTGAGATCCCAAAAGTTTTGGATGCGGATCTGGAAAAGTAGGATTGTGAAGATAGGAAATACGATAACGACGGCCGTATCTACCCCAGAGGAAACAAGCTGAGGGCGAGATGGGTACGCGAGTTCAGGGTAGACGATCTCACCAGTGTCTTGGTAGGTATGCGGATTAATGACTGTCAAGGGAAATGTTCGTATAGTAACGGGACGAAGAATGTAGACCTATACGATGTCAGAATGCTATATTAGGCACAAAAAGGGGCAATTCGCACTTACTCCAAAAGCTATTACGCCCAGAAGAAGCATAGTGACGATGTCGGGCCAAGTAACCCTCAGCTACAGGGCAAACGAAGGTCGCTTTTCGATAGAGTATACTTCGGGCGGCTCGTTCCACCACTCCCGGAGTATCCTCAGCTTCGATGGCTTCCGAATAGGACGACTGCGAGAGATTCTTCTGCCTCCTACGTACGGATCCATCGAACAGAGGTCCTGAGGCAGAGGGACGAAATTATATAAAGTTCAGATATAGATTGAAGGGTCGCTCGTAAGCAAAATCAGTATCGTACGCAGAGTTAAGTCAGCAAGTTAAGTAGATGTCGCTGTAATTTCACCCAAAAGATAAATACTAGGTAGACCAGACGTACAGCAGTTGCTTCTGCTTTGCGGTACGAACACCGATGAGTTACTATCGCGATTGACTAAAGTTTATCCATCTTGTGATGATCAGCATCATCGCCCTTTCTATGAAATAGCTTCAATAACACCCTACTTCCTAAGCGACATGATATCGAATGAACCTATGTCTACATAAAATGTTAAGCTTGCCCCTACTTAATCTATCCAACCTCTGCTCCCATTATTGGAAGATCCCTTTACTACAAATCCGCTTGTTGTTTAACTGCATATTTACTGTAGACCAATCCACCTCATCTCCAACAGCAGGGGAGAACTGCGTACATCGCCAAAAGTTAACTTGATAAACTCAGCATAAGGTATACGCCAAAGGAAGTCGTAGGTTTCAATTTATAGGCACTAATTCAATCCTCATATTGTCAAAGCCAAACAATCCGATCCACACAGCAGATCCGTAATCTCTATCGCAGACAGCACCTAATAATGATTTCGCAATCTCTTGAGACAGCATACATGGTGCTATTATTCAGCTCCTTATCTTCGTACCTAGTTGCGATGGGGTAAAAAGCACCTAAACGATGCGCGATATCAAGACCCAGCTAGCCACTTGCTATTAAATCCGAGGAGATAACGATTTTAGTCTCTTTTTCATATCTCCGATTATATTACGGAATATAGGAAGTACATATGCGGATCATGTCGACTTCTCAGCTCATAACTATCCAATAGCTTCAACTTACTTATAAATTGGAGTGAGCTCTACGTTGGTTATTCTTTGGCCATAATTTCATTATTCAATTTCATTATTCAGTTGTCGAAATGTGGCTTCGCAGCATATCTTGTATACTTGCTCTTAGCAGCTTAGCATACGCCGTTCCCGTAAGTTCCCCGATCTAGGTACCTAACTTATAAAATAAACAAAAACAAACTCCATTTGTATTAACCACAAGTGCATTCGTTATACATATAGTATTCCAGCAAACTCCACAAGAAAACGGCGCTTGTCATCATCGACGTACAGAATGATTTCATCAACGGCTCCTTGGCTAATCCGCGAGCTCCTTCCATCCTCCCCAAGATATACCAACTCTTGGACGATCACGAGTGGCCTTTCATCGTCGCTTCTCAAGGTATACTATATACTACCCCTAAAAAAAGCAATGTCCCGACGCTGATACTTCTACAGACTGGCACCCCAAGGGCCACGTCTCGTTCTTCTCGAGCCACCCGGGCAAAGCCTCGGGGGACACGGTGAACGAGAGCTTCGTGGACACGGCGACGAAGACGGAGACGCAGACGCTGTACGCGGACCACTGCGTGCCGGAGACGTGGGGCGCGGAGCTCGAGCGCGGCGTCCGCGCGCGCCTGCACCTGATCGAGGGGTACCGCGCGCCCGTGCACTACGTCAAGAAGGCCCAGGACCACGCCGTCGACTCGTACTCGGCCTTCGCCGACAACCAGTACCACCGCTTCACCACGCTGCACTCCGAGCTCGCGCTCCACGGCATCGAGACCCTCGTCGTCACGGGCCTCGTGACCAGCGCCTGCGTCCGCGGCACGAGCATCGACGGCATCAAGCTCGGCTACGAGGTCGTGCTCGTGGAGGACGCCACCGAGTCGGTCAGCGCGGAGGACAAGGCCAAGGCTATCGAGGAGCTGCGGGGCTGGGGCGTCCAGGTTATGAATCTGACGGATTGGGAGGGCGCGAACTCGACGCCGGAAAAGACCAGGACGAGGGAGTTGTAACTAAGGTACCTTAGATACGATCTGGCGTGCTATGTACCTTATGTATGTGGTTTGCCTTGGTTTATCATGTTTAGAATACCCAGGATGCTAGTTGTATACAGTGGGAAGAGAGGAAGTATCTGGTAAAGAAAATAAACAGGGCCATATCAAGTTACGCATATCCGTGTCAACAATTCCGGCTAAGAAAAAAGGGGAGCGGGGGCGGAGTGGCATTAAAAAGGAGTTGAGGAGTTGACAGCTAACGAATCACACCAGCTAACCAGGAAACACAGACCTTGAGCTCGATTGACAGCTTAGTAAATACTTTAAGTAGAACTGTATTGAAGCAGTTAAAGGAATGAGTATCCCTGACCAGATAAATAAACCTTATATCCCACTCATATATGATCCTGAATTTATGTGTTATCTTCTCAGACTTTGAGCTGCAATAACCTCGAACGAGTGAAATAGCCCTTTGTGTCAAAGGCTATAAAAGTCCATAGCACTTCGCGGCCTATACGACATACTCTAATACCGGGGCTTCTCAAGACTTCTCTCCCTTAACCTACAGGAATTGACGAGCGATAACGACTTCCATAAATCCGATGAAACATACAACATTAGTAACCAGGATACAAAGCAGGAAGACCTTGACATGCAACATGTACAATCTCCCCCAGGAAGCGCGCGTCATAGACTTAAACGCCTCCAGCGCAGAGACATACTCCCTGCCCTCGAATTTCCTCAGGGCAAATACCGGGTCGAGCGAGACGATCGGGCGGTCTTCCGCGGTGAGTAGGGAAGTCTGCACGCGAACTAGGACGGCGTCGGCGGGGATGATAACGAGGAACGTCAATAGCAACTGGGCGATCAGGAGTAGTGAGAAAGACAAGATATTGTCCGTAGCGGGGTGGGGGCCAGCCGCTCCCGTTACATCGCTAAAGATACTTTCAGCAAATATCTCGTTTATCATTCCGGATACCCCCGCCGCGACGCCGAATATCAGCGTGGGAAGAGCAGTGGCGCGGAACACGAGACGGAGCGGGGGGAGGCGGCGCCAGAATGGCTTCGCGCTGGGCTTCGAGATGATGGCGTGCGTCCATACGGTGTTCAGCTGCATGAGGAGCAGGGACGCGATGATGGAAGAGGCTATTTTGGGCATAAATGGGATTAGACGGAGAAGGAGCTCGAGTGGGATGCCGATGAGGGCGTAGACCACGAAGCAGCCAAATCCTCGAAAGAGGGATTTCTTGCCGCCGATGGAGAGCAGAAGACGATAGGTGGAAATAAGACCTGAAGTAACAGGCCGTGCTGGTTGAGAAGGCTCTTCATCCGAGAGGATCTTAGGGTTCCCAGCCTCCTCGTCAAGCACATTATCTGACAGTTCAGTGTAAGATTCAGGAGTGCCGCTTTCGACAGCAGCCAAGGTCGGGAAGACACGTTCCGTTGTATAAGAAAACTGCGACACATGGTAAGAGATGACATGTACGAAGGGCACTATGGAAGGTTGCGTACTGCAAGCATAAGTAGGATAACTATGAGGATCTGAATGCCTGCAGCAACTTTGAAAGCAGTCAATTTTCCCTCGCTAGGTTCCTCGGCACGAGAAATGATGGCTCCGATAGATCGTTTAGAAAGGGACGAGGCATCAAACACGTCGCCTTCGATGATGTGCCGCGCCACAATGGGCCATAAACCGTGAGTAGCGCTCATAATGTTAGTCCTTTAGAAGGCGGTTTTGAAAATAGGATGATCTAACGAATGAAGGTTAGATTGGATCAACATGATCGAACGGAGAGGCTCTGAGGTGGGGAAGCCGTTTTTATAATTGAGCAGGAGGCTGTGATGAAAGCTACTGCCTAGGACTATGCCATAAATAGACCACGGCCAGCATGAAGGCGTAAGCTCCTGAAGTGTATCATGTTTGCTCCTTTGATTGGAGGCATCAACTTGTCCAATATAGCATACCGGCTATGGAGCACAAATAGTATCAAAAAGGATATAATATTCGCACCTAGCTTGGGAAAGCCTCCCCAAATCAATGGTGTTAGAATCAATGTATCATAGTTGTTTTTGTTCCATCAGATTTCCGTCGCTAGTAATGGCCTTGCTCAAGGTCCAGATAACCCCGAATCAGGTAGAGGATTCACTGTTTCTGACAGGATTGCGCAAAGTGCACATTTCGATTCGATTCATCATATCATATCGTACGCGTCGGGTTAAGAACTGCAGCTACACTGCATAGCCCGTCCCAACCTGGGCACATCACTCGTCCATCTCGTCTCTTCGTCTATATCGCCCTTATATTCCTTTCCGTCGAACGTACGACCGGCCCAGCTCTCTTCAAAGGGGTGTAGGGCCATATGCATAATTCTGTCTAGGACGTCCCTTTCGTCATTCTTCTCGACGCGCTTGATAACTTCATCGAGGATCCAGCCTCGCGGGACGAAGTTCGGGTTAACCTTCTTCATAGCTTGCATTCTTTCTTCGTCTTTTTCATCGGAGATGGTCTGTCCATCCCCCCAGTCTTCTAGGATACGTTGCCGCCACTTATCTAGCCACTGGCCGACCTGCTTGCGGCCCTCGGCTTCTCCACCGGCACCCGTGACGCCGTCGCTGTAAAAGAAAACGCTCGCTCTGTCCTGTCGAGCCTCCTCTGTTTCTAGCTCGCCAACTTTGACCGAGCTTAAGCGGCGGAAGAAAAGATTGAAATCCAACTCTAAGGATTCCATGGAATCGAGGATGCTGCTAAACAAATCGTCAAAGTCGCTATCCTTGTAAGTCTTCAAACCAAACCGAGCTGTCATGACCCTCTTGTACTCGTCGAGGAACACGGCCTTGTACTCCTCGCCAACTTGCATGATGATCTTTTCGGCTCTTTCGATGATGCCGTTCGCATCTTCTTCTTTTACGCCGTCTTCGATGAACTTTGGGTCATCTACTTGTGACCCACCACCAATCGACTCGCCAAGCGCTTCACCTAGACGTACCAAGTTCCACCATATTATGCTTGGCTGATTGCGGTAACTATACCGTAGCATGAAGTCATCGTGGTTAGGAGTATAGCTAGGATCAAAGTTGTCCATGAACGCAAAAGGACCGAAGTCGATACTTAGCCCAAAAAGTGAGGTATTGTCCGTGTTCAATACGCCATTCATAAACCCGTAGGCTTGCCACTTAGCAACGGTGAGCGCATTGCGTCGCACGATTTCTCTGTACAAGCGCGCGAACCTGTTCTCCGCAGTTTCCGGCGGCCCCTCAATCGCATCCGCTAGAATGTTACGTTTCGGAGGGGCCGACTCCTTTGGCTTGTCCGGATCTTCGAGGCGGCCGGGTAATGTCTCCCAGCCGCCGAATACATCCTCGGCGACATACGTCGCAAGTTTACGGATGAGACCTCTGTCACCCCGCGCCCTTAGGATATCGAAGTTACCAATCCGCAGCCAGGACTGCGCGAACCTCGCCACAATGGCGCCAGGCTCGATTGTTTCTCGCCGCACCTTGACTTCCGGGAGCAGCGTCAAGCTAAGTGCCCTCGTAGAAGGGATACCAAGCGCATTCAGTGCCTCGCTAACGACGAACTCGCGGATGCTACTCCGCAGAACAGCTTTCCCATCCGCGAAACGACTGTACGGCGTCAACCCCGCACCCTTCAATTGCAACTCGTAGCGCACGCCCGTATTCGGATTCGTCGTCTCGAACAGCGATATGGCGCGTCCATCACCGAGCTGGCTAGCCCACTGACCGAACTGGAAGCCACCGTAGCATTGCGCCCAGGGATATCCTCCTTCGAGCTTCTCCTCGTCCCACCCCTGCAACTTGTTGCCCGCAACAGTCTGCACGAAATCCTCCGTTCTCTCATCCCCTTCCCTGATGCCGAGGTCGCGCATAGCCGCGGGGCTAACGGCTAGGAGCTCCGGCCTCTCGACATGTTGCGGGCGCACCCACGTGAACAATGCGTCGCGAACCTGTCTTGGAACGATCTGATCGCGGGGAGTCTTATGAGAATCGGCGGGCGTGGGGAACAGGGAGTCAGGCGGAAGCTTCGATGTGAAAGTCCACGACTTCGGGATATCGTTTATAGACGCTGTCGCGGTGGCATTATTCGCGGCGTGCGATGTCGCACCGTTCGTCGAGAATTGGGACGCCATCTGCGCCAGTCGCAAGTGTGGAAGGCTTCGATGAACGATGCGATGGAAAAGCATATAGAAAGAAGGCTTTCTCTTTCTCTCTTTTTTTTTTTCAGGTCGAGGTGTGCTATGACTTATGAGGTATATAAAAATACAAAATTGAAGATACAAATGCAGAGAGAAAGTTAAATGTCATTTAAAATTATGTACACAGAGAGTTGGAGCAGTGAAAGGGCGATGAAGCATTCATGCCGTAATACAATGGCGATTTCGATGGTGCTCGACAAGATATTACGTCAATTTCTATAGATGAATTAAACATTGTCAAGAGATAAATGCCTTAGAAAGTCTTGTCTTAAGCAGTATATGTACTTATCCCGAATGTTTTTTTCTTTAAAGTCTAGCTGCACGTGACCCCATGCTTTTTTTCATGCAACACTCTTTAGATGACAGGATAACTCCAAGAGGCAGCGTGTTTAATAATAATGTACGTCTTATTTAGAAGTTCATTGGTGCTTATATTTAATATTTCACTATCGGTACAGCTAATAATATTGATACCAAGTGAGTCATCCTTAACACCCTGAAAATCTCAGCTCTTCACTGGGAGGTAATAGGGGTAAGTAAACCTTCAGCATACATCTCTTTTGATGACCTACAAGCAATAGGGGTGAACGTATGCTGCGAGAGCAACTCGAATAGGTGGATAAAGAATATACCCAATTCTTTCGATCATTGTATAGCATTGGCCGCCAAGCCCATTAGAATAAGTAAGATGTGACAGGAGGCTTGCAATAGTCTTCGTAATACTATATTCCCCGATATTTCATTAGCTACTACCGATACTCTTTCTTGCAGACACAGCGAGTCTACTACTGCTTTCCCGGTTGTCGGTTTCTCATCACTCCTGCCTCTTTTCGCGCGTTTGCCTTTAGAAAATCGATGCCCACGACGGCCCTTATCATCCACCACCCTTTCATAAAATCACTGATCTTGTATGGCGATGCTTTTACCACACCATAGCACGATCGAACCAATAGTAACAACATAGTAGATTGTTACCGCGACAAGGTTGCTGTTTTCTTGGGACGCTAGACATGAAGGGCCATACAGGCATGACGCCAGCAGATTAGCGAGCGGAGCGTCGTAATATCTGCGAGATGCCTACCTATGCCTTCTTGGTGGTCAGGACTTAGAGGAGTTCGAAGGTGGACAAGATATTTATTCTTATTGATTTAGCTTGCCACCCAGGTGTCTTTGCCATATTTAGACGCAGCTGCATGGTCTCAGGCGCAAGAAATACCTACCAGTTAGATCGCAATGCAAGATTTGAAGGTACTAATTAGATGCCGAAGCGATAGGTAAATTCCGGATTTCGAAGGGTTCGAGAACTGACGCAAGGTTGAAATTTAAAAACATCATCCCTTTCAGCAAACTTCCATGGACTGTTAAATGTCATAAGAATCTTACGTTTTGAGAAGACACCGAAGCATAACGGCTACACCATTGGTATGCACCAGAACGATCTGAAACTATGAGGGCATAGAATCGACACCCCTAACCCGTGCTATAGGTACGTCCTGGGCCGTGTATTCGTATATGCAGCCCCTACGTAGCTTCAAAACTCGGCTTGTATTCTTATTCTAATCATCTCGAGACTTCGATTTTTTTTTCGTCTTGCATAAATGCGCAGGGTGTCGTTCAGACACACCCATGGGAGTAAGAGGTTGAGAGTAGCCCCTTTCTTGAAGACAAGAGTCTATCTTTTGAGGAGACATGTAGGTTGGGTTTTACAGGACTATCTTCGCAGTTGTCTCCTCACCATCTGCGCTTGCTGTAACAGGGACTGGTTCGCATCTACCCCTATGCTTCTCCTGAGCATTATCGATAGTCTTGGTGCAATCTCATGTGGACAATAGCAACTGGTGATCCAGTGGCAAATTATCTAATTCCATGAATAATACCCTGAACGTCTGGAGTTGCGAAGTTCTAGACGAGCAGATCGGCGAGTTGTGCAGCCTCCACTCTTCTACCAGTTCCAGTATGTACGAAACCGAGTAGTCGATTAAAACAAGGTAGTAGACAGTATATCAATCGATCCTGACCCAATGTTCGAGCTTTCTCCATATAAATAAAGCGTTTCCAGAATTCGTAGAGCATCCACGTATGTAAATCAGTTGCCAATGAGTCTCTTTTTAGGGCTCTCGTGCTTTGTTGGCAACTAATAGAACCTGCAGTAGCGCGGACAGCGAAGTCTTGTTGGAGGGAACTGAATAGTCTAGCCCTGGGCTAAGCTGAGCGCTGAGGTGCATCATTGGCGAGTTCAGATCTTTAGCTGCAGTAAACTCTTCCATGGTTCAGAGCCCAGGTTCTGACATTGGTTAGCCAATAAACTGTCAATATTGTATACTTAGACTGTTGATGTTAGCCTTATTATTTTTTTGGGAACGTCCGAGAGTGGAATTCGATACAGCCTTAGATGCCCAATAACTAGCGTTTGGGCATGTAATTCGCTGGCAACGTGTGAAATTCGAACAATTAGAACTCAATCTTGCACTTACGTGTCTGGGCTCTATCATTGTTCGAATAGGATGCGACTGTTAATTCCGCTGCAGGGTCCGCTCCACTCACTACGACGCTGTGATGGAGACTCATCCCATTATGTTCGTCCACAACATCTGATCCGACTTAGCCACTCAGTAACTATACGAATATCGAGGATTTTTTGCTCAACACTTGAGGTGTAGCTAACAGCGATCCATCTTCTATAAATGGCTTCATGGCCGCCCGCAAAAAATGTCGAAGGATTATCCCAACATAACACTTTGTCTGGTATTGTAAGATCACATCATCATGATCATGTACACGCAAATCGACTCCAACGACTCGAGGTACCGGTCCGATGCCTCGGGTGTCGGACCCAAGCAAACCTCGACCTCTTCCGTCTCGCCTATTCCGACCCTGAAGTTGAACGACGGAAATGAGATGCCTATGGTGAGTTTCGAATTCAGACCTTCGAGTGCATCGCATTAGACTAATATTTTGGGTATGTAGGTTGCATATGGCCTGGGAATGTCCTTCAGCGAAGCCGACACCGACCACATTGTGACCTCCGCACTCAGGGGTATCCGGGGTGGTTTCAACCACTTAGATGCCGCAGAAGGTAAGGCTGCATGAACTTCCCCAGTTCTATATTTATTCGACAGCTTCTAACAATATTCCCAGCTTACGGCAATGAAAAGGGACTCGGAATAGCCATCCGAAATTCCGGGGTGCCGCGCTCGCAACTCTACATCACCACCAAGGTGTGGACCGTCGCGACGACCGTGAAGGCCGCCTTTGATGCTTCGCTTGAGCGACTTGGCGTCGACTATGTGGACATGTATCTAGTGGGCTGGCCCCAAATTGCGGATACTCCCGATCGCCTGCAGCAGATCTGGGCCGAAGTCGAAGCTATCAAGCAGAGCGGCAAGGCCAAGTCCATCGGCGTTTCCAACTTCCTGCAAGATCACTTGCAGACGATCCTGAAGACGGCCAAGATCAAGCCCGCCGTCAACCAGATCGAGTACCATCCGTACCTGCAGCACGGAAACCTCATCGACTTCCACCGCCAGAACGGCATCGCAACCGCGGCGTACTCACCACTAACCGCGCTCACAAAGGCGCGACCTGGTCCCGTTGACGGAATCTACGCTTCGCTTGCCAAGAAGTACGGCGTCTCGGATGCGGAAATCGCGCTTCGATGGGCCATCGACCAGGGCATTGCGGTCGTCACGACCAGCACCAGTGAGGAGCGTCTGTACAGCTTAAGAAGGAAGCTGCCCTCATTCAAGCTCACGGCCAGCGAGGTTGCAGAGATTACCGAACTTGGGAGGAGGAAACACTTCCGAGGATTTTTCAACGATATTTTTGCCCCGGAGGATAGGCGTTAAGTCTTTGGGTATTATTGGGTCTGGGTTCTTTTCTTCTCTTCTTTCTTTGGTTTCCATACGACAAAAGTGCCACCAATGGTATCAATGGCACGACAGAAGGCGTCTATCACTTCGAGGTTGGGATATAGGGTTTTTCATATGATCGCGTAACGTCGTTCGATCTCGACGGGGACATTAGCTTAGCCATAACAGGCATTCTTCCCACTATATCAGCTTTAGTGTAGTCAATGCTGGATCAATCCGGCAAATATACTGCTTTAGCTGCTCCCCGCTATCAATAGGGGATACAAGAAACATCATGGACTAAGTAATTGGCCACTCAAAAACACCAGTAAAATCGCCTGTGAATGCGTGATCTCATTATCCTAATGCATCGTATGCTCATAACTCATCGTCAGACTCCGTTTCGTCTTCGTCTTCGTCAATCTGTTTAGATGCTGGAGCTGCGGGGCTCCTATTCTTCATAAAGGGTAGCCTTCGTGGCGGTGGGAGAGGCTTACTCTTCCCTTGTGAACCCTCAGATTGAGAGTCGTCTTCTACTGGTGCCGATTCCCGAGCATTGCGCGTCGGTACAGCAGCCTGATTTCTCTGAGATTTTATAGACGGAGGTGCTGGGTCCTCGTCTGTGTCTGCTCCACTTGCCGTCTCGCCTGCTGTAGTATCCCCTTGATCTTCCTCCATGTCCGGTTGTGTATTCCTGTTACCATCCTCTTCGACATCCATCTTATCAAAATCGTCATCACTGCTTTCTTCTTCCTCCTTAACTTTCCGCTTTGAAGCACGGGATGGTTTTGGTATGTGTTTTCGTGTGCTCTGGTTACCATTGACGTTTGCGAGTTTTTCAGGGTCGATGCTAGCGGATGCTAGTAAGCGCTGCTGCTGCCGGATTTTGACTTTCTTCTCATTTATAAGATCTCGGAACTTCTCAAGTAACTGCGTCTCATCTTCATCCTTTGCTTTGATAAGTTCATCTAGTTGATCTTTGAGCTCGCCAAGGGAATTTTCTAGGGATTGGATTTTGTGGTTAGCAGCGAGGAGATCCTCTTCTACTCTCTCTCTCGCCCCGATGGCTGAGATGCACCAATCGAAGGGAGAAATCTCGGTCTTCTCATCTTCTTCTAGCTTTATGGATCCAAGACGTTGCTGTTACTAACAGTTAGCGACAAATCACGGGTAGGGCCCTTGAAGAGTAGACATACCGTAATGCCCTGGATATTTTTTCGGAAAGAGATAGAAACCGATGAGCCGTCCGGAGGAATATCAGCTCTGATCTCAATATCTGGTGTAGGCTTCTGATTGACAAATGTTGAAGTCAGGATCTCTTCCCACTCTTCATTGGAACAAAGCCCACTAGAGGCTTTATAGTCACTGGTCCTCTTATGGCGTACTGTGGAAACATGTTAGCTTCTGATGATATATGAGATTCTTGAATAGGGTTTCATGATCTCAAGGGCATATAGGGCGAAGACCTATTTAAGTAGATAAAGTCTCACATTTCATCGTAAACACAGCTGTACTTTCCGATCCAACTAGCTTGAGGTCCAGTGGCCGGGATCCATTCGGGGACACACTCAGGAGAAAGTAGTCCTTTTCGGTTCCCGAGATGGGAAATCGTAATACCGATGCTTCTGCCATCTTAAAAGCTTTAAGGATGTGGCCGTATAATTCCAAAGTGATTTTGTTTATGTGTATGCAAAGCGATTAAAAGAATATCTTTCATATAACTCAATTTAATGAAAGAGTATTGGTGTACCACTTGCGGATATGACTGGGTACGATATCTGAACCCTTATCTGTTATATTAGAGGTGCAATTATTACCATCTCACTGAGTATTGAGAGAGAAGAGAACGAGGGCTGTTTCATGAAAGTAAAGGCCGTGTATGTAGGTGAGTTGGTTTTTGGTTAAATGGTCCAGCAACTTGGGAGTCGGGCAGTTGGTTCCAGGTTGCCTTTGCTGCCTACGGTTCACAACCGGATATAATGAAATTGTACTACGGAAGTATACAGGTACAAAGTACTTTAGGAAGTACTTAACGCGAAATCGATAATACCTATTATTTATGTACCTAAGGTACCTAACCTAAGGTAGCGGGCACCTGCACTGAGGGGGTGGGGAGGGACGAGGTACACAGGTAGGTACAAAGGGTGCTATTAGATTTTTAATCTTGATATCATTCACCGAATTGTTTTCGGCATATCACTTATATTTTAGAGGCAAAATCTTGTATTTTAGAGGAGGTACTTATATGAGGGGTCAAACCCGTGTTTTTTTTTTTTTCTGTTTTTTTTAACGGAAGTCGCGTCGCTGTCGCGCTCAAAAAACACAAGTTTGATTGGTTGCAGGGGTTGCTAGATCAGTGTAGCCCTAAATATGGTCTGTGCATTGATCCCAGCCACCAGAATCTTAGCGTAAGACGTACCTGACGTTAGGTGCCTTAAGGTACTTACCAGAGCCGTTCAAGATTTTCAAGGTCTGATTGGGGCGCACTGACCTGACCCCATTTCAATATCTCGCCCACTTTCTCTCATCTCTCTTCCAACAGAATCGCATCCACACCTGAATCCACACCTTGTTTTGGTATGAGAATTGATCCAAGTCATTCTTTCTCAAGCCCATCTCGATATTGATGCTCACGATCATTTCAGTCTCTCACTCTAGTCATCATACATCTTATGCTCTATTTTGTCATAGACCGATTAACAAATTCGAAAATATTAGATTTACGGTCTTTCTTTTTTTTTTCTCGCCTTCACCTAAGGTGAATTAAGGTTTTATTGTGCAGTTAATGATCAACCTAACTTACAACCTTAACCTAAGCTTGACGCACCTAACTAGACTTTATTATTAACTTGCGACAACTTCCCCAACCCCCCTCGTCCTTTACTTTCGTCGCATATCGTCTCGCTCATACCAGTTCAGTCGGTCTTAATTATCCACCCTCGGCCCTTTGCGCGTGGTATTACGGTCGCGCAAATTCCAAATTCGATCGATCGCTTCTGTCCTACACGCAGTTTTGGATGACGTGAAAGATCCAACCTCTAGAACGTCGGAACGATGCGACCAGCCGCAGAGTACAACTAACCAAGAGCACATTGTGGCCACTCTAATTTAGCCACCCCCCCTTTAAACTATTATATTACTTTTAGATGCGCATCATATATCGACCTCGTCTTCACGTTCCACCAACCTAATATTCAAGATGGAGTATCCTCCAAATTGGGAGAATATGGGTCTTCTCGATAAACTCCACGCGGTCCAGAAAGCGGAGGAAGAACGAACTGGGGAGCCACGAACTCGCGAGAGAAAGAGCTGGATTGAAGATTGGGATAATGACAATGATTTCGTGATTGACAATGAGGATCTCACTTTCCGAAGTAATTCTACTACAAATACCCAGTCCCATCACCGTGATAGCCTCTCTTCCTTCCGCTCCGACAGAGAGTCTCTACCCGGAAACGACGAAAGGCAGTTGCATTTACCCGGAAACGACGAGAAATCAACCATGGACGCGATTGCTGCGGCTGCTCATGCGGGAATTCCGATACCTTCGAACGTCCCGCCGTCTGCTTTGATGGGAGGTACTATTAAGCGGCTCGGAGGAGGAAGAAAAACAAAAAAGATTTTCCAGGAGGATTATGGTGATGATCTGGAGCTTCCTGTTACTGGCCCACTCCGTTTAAAGCCCCAGGACGGCAAAGCATATCCCGAGTCCCTGAGACAACTAAGCATGTCGAGCCCCACGAAACAGCAAGCTCCTATCACTGTCCAGGAGCCACATGGGCGGATCTTGCCAAAGACATTAGCAACACCTATCAATTTGGAAAAGTTTCGAGACCAAGATGACGATGAAGACGATGTTTTTGGCGACGGAACGGCAACTATCAAAGCACCAAAGCTTCGTCCTATATCATTGATAACCCCACCTACACCTTCACCTCAGAAGAAGCGAGGTGATGACGATATTGAAGGAGACCTAGAGCTGCCATCAGATGGCCTATTGAAGCTTTCCAGAAGGATGGATATCCCTAAGACGCCGGCATTAAATACAAACGATGACTTCGACTGGGGAGAAGGGAGCATAGGAACTCGATTTGGCGGTACAAAGCGAGATGCCTTCTCAACTCGTAGTTCATCGGTGTCAGCCCTCAGCCCAAGTCTTGCTAGTTCTATCACGGCTGAGAGTGAAGACGAAATTTTCGATGGCCTACTTCTGCCAAACGGTCCTTTGGACCTAAACGAACGACTAAAACGACGCAAGCAAGATCAATTTCCGGGGGCACAGCCAGAGCATTCCATTTTGGAAAAAACAGCTTCGTTGCCTAAAAACACAATTAAACCTGCGGCAGACAATGAAGACCTCTTGGATGGCCTTGACTTTGGTGATGGAGATGTGCTCCGCTCCGACAAGTCCACACTCCATCGCAACGTCAAGGTTAAAGAAGCTCGACCAGCTAGTCCTACACGACCAAAAACATCGATCTCCGTAACCTTCACTAATAAGCCTGTTTCGTCAACAACCGTTTCGCGTCTCCCTCGACCTATGGGTGGTCATGATCGTGCACAGACTCAGCCTTCGCTTGAACCGGTATCCGAAAGCGGTGGTCCTATACTGCCAAGACCTTCTCGTAGATCTCAATCGCGCCTTGGTCATTCCTCGCAATCTTCTGTGTCAAGCATTCACACCCCTACTACACCCTCCTCAGTGCAATCCGGACAATTTCCTACACCGCGAAGAAAAGAGCTGAGTCAAAAGACTTCAACTAATGTCTTGCGTAACGAGCCCACTACGACGAGCGCACAGCTACTTAGACTCAAGCGCTCAATGCCAGCTCTGCGCCATGCTCCTACGCCAATGAAATCTACGTCTTCGCGGGTTGATCGTCCACCTTCACGCACCGATTCACGCGTCGATGCTGGTAGACCCCAGTCCTTCCTACGACCGAAGACGCCAGTTGACCGCACTCGCCCCATTTATGAAAGCAGTGCAGCGCAGGCAAGAAGAAACCCCTTCTTGCCCGCCGGTGCATCTCAATCCCAGTCCCAGCACGTAAGTGCCAAGAATACGCAAGGTACACGGCCTTTTAGACGTCACGATTCTGATCATGGCCCCGAACTTCGACCTTTGTCTCGCACCTTCTCTCGAACCGCGATTAGATCGCCGAGCCCAAGGAGGGCACGTAATGAGAAGATGTCAACCGAACCTATATGGCAGCAGATCAGCAAGCCGAGGCGGGTACGCCGCTTCGGTGACGGCCACGAACTCGACTCGTTTGATGATCTTCCGACCTCGGCACAGGCCGAATCCAAGTTCGTTAAGCAGCCAGTTGCGTGCGGGAACAGGACCAATATCCGAAACAAGGTCTACCAGAACGTTCTGCCAGAGCGACATACGCCGAGTCCCGTATCTCCTTTCACGCCAGGAAAACCCGACTCCTTACCTCACTTCGCTCGAGACACAACTGCCAGCCGCATCGCCAGGGAGACAATTTTGGCACAGCGAGCACCTGCCTCGGGACCATTTGCCCCTGTTACTAACCAGAGAGTTGCCCAACTGTCTTCCAGGGGAAGTTTTGGTCTGCATAGTTACAACACACCTAGGGCCAAGAAACTTCAAAAGACGCAACAGCTAAAACCGCACTTGATTTCCAACCTAAACTCTGCGAAGGAAGCAAAAGGTAGGCCTACTACACCCCAGAAACCACAACAGCCCGATACACACAAGCAGCATCAGATAGCACGGATACATACAGTGTCTCAAACCCCCCGAACACCCGAGCGTATTCAGGAACAAGACACACTAGAAAAACAAACTCAACCAAGATTTCGAATCCCCCAATCCCCTGTGAGGCATCTAAAACCTCGAGAGCTCAACGCAGCCAAGGGATCACCGGTGTCTGGGAAGTCTCCCACCCGTAGAAAGCCATTAACTCCTCTCAAAACCCGAGCGCTTCTCAAGGCTAGAGCTCAAAGGTTGATGGTAAATCAGGAAGTGTCACCAGCTAAGACCGACGCAGTACCCTGTAAAGCCCAAACATCTGTGAAGTCTCAGAAGCCCCAAACATCTTTTACCCCACAGAAATACGCACTTTCTCAGAGACGCAATGCTAACTCACAGATACCAGTTGTTAACGGCATGACATACAACCCATCAACATTCCGCTGGGAGGGCAACGACAATGCGCTCAGTGCTTTTGATGCTCCCGCCCCGTCGCCCACAGCGTCTCTACCGCCACATGTGACGCGTGATAGAGAGGGCTCTACTTCGAGACCTGTACTTATCACTAATATGACTGCTACTAAAGGTGTTAAGCGGGTTGGTGACATGATTTTTGATCCGCAGAACATGTGCTGGCTAAAGGCAGACGTAAACCCTTCTGTGTCTAATGACCCCACGGGAGGCTTTAATGCGATGGACGACGATGATCCTTTCAAGGATATTCCCGACCTTGATGACAAGGATAAAGACTCCGTCGGCCACGGCCGAGGGAGCGACCTCAGGGATGATTGGCTAGTAGGTGAAGAATTCGATGTTGGTCCAGAATTTATTAGGCGTCAACACGAAGAGGAGTCACGATGGCGCCGAAAATGTGGTCCTTGGAGCAACCCTGGTAATCGGAACCGAGTTGACTTGCGATGGGCGCTAAGAAAGATGATCATGGAGCAGTAATGAACGCCACCACGCAATTAGACATGGCCAACACCCACTTTGATGATGAGATATTCGCGAACATCAGCCCCATACGAAATGAGTACGTGGCTATGGTCACGTCTTACATATGATGCATTGTCGCAGCGTTCCAGGAAGTGAACGCACCTTAATCTAGAAGACAGGGGGGCACACCCCATACCCTTTTTTTTTTTTTTACGACTTTCCTACGTGTAGAAGGAAAATGTACAACATTGATGAGACGGGCCAGCCCGCATTACGAAATGAGATCACGGCAAACACTAACGCACCTACATTAATGATGATTCCAACGGTCTGGAATATCTCCGACTTGGAGACGGAGTCGAGCTATGCTTTAGAGAGAGAAAAGACATGGACATTGGTTTATGATGGATAGGACATGATATTAAGGCTTTAATGATTTGCTACGTTTTATGATTTCAAGATGTACAGATAGGCGATCAACAGGCGGGGAAGAGGGTTCAGCTGGAAGAAGCCAGCCCTCGATAACAAATAGAGGCATGGGAGTGACAATTAATGTTTGGGAATGAGAATCGTTCATGTGTTGTAAGCTTATGGCTTTCTAGCTTCCACTTTCACTGGTGGGATTATAACCTTAGTCTACAGTCACATATCCTACGGAATGCATCGCTACGATCCCACACGGCCTATACACTTAGTGATATATAAACATGGCCATACAAAGCGATCATTGTACAGTATCTGTTAAATGCCTAAATAGCCTATCTAACCTAAAGTGCAACAAAGTAATCCCATTTATACTACATCCCAGCTAAGGTTGAGATAGTAGAGGGTATAGCACAAGTAGCTGTATTTCTATAAGTATTCCCTCCAGCCTTATGGGGTAGAGGTAGCGAGAGCTATCCATTGTCTGAACCATAGTGTAAACCCATCCAAATCATGCTCCCAATCTCTCCGAACACGCTCGCCCACGAGGGCACGGCGTTAGACGCCCTCGAACAGCTAGCCAAAGCAAAAACCTACGTTGAGCTAGTTCATGTGGCACATTCTTTATGGTGTGGGAGTTCATGCTCTCGGGACATCGAGTGCAAATTTCTTCATTATAAGATGCCGAAGCCCAAGGCTCCTAAGGAGCCAAATCTATTCTCAAACCATCGCTACAACAAACGCACAGCTAAATACTTTACGCTCATGGGCGGCGAGGGCTACGAGCCGGGGTTTCCGCAGGAGCATCAAGTGAACTTTTGGCCCGCGCTGGAATCCGCTCTGCGTCGAATCGACCAAGCCCGCGGGAAGAAAGGCAAGTTCCTGTTTTGCGACTACACGGACTGGACGAAGAAGCAAAACACCTCCGCCAAGCAGGTAGCGCGGTGCCTGTGCCGGGACATCATCCAGTGGGTGGCCGTCTGGACCGGCGTCGACCTCCAGACTTCCCCTCTCGAGATGTGGCTGACGGCCATGATCACCTCCCCCGACGACCTCTGCGTGCCGCCCCTCGACGTCGTCCACGGGGAATTCCGACTATACGGGCGGTCGCTGCGCGACCTCGTGGGGGCGATGGTCGACGACCGCTGGGCCCGGGACGCGACGCACGTCCTGCTGGGGTTTATCCGCCAGCTGCTGTTCCAGTACGTGGAAAAAGCCGAGTTCGAGGGCGCGGCGAACGGCGCCGCGGGGATCCACGCCAAGACGGGTCGATATGCGGACGCGGTGTGGGACAGCGTCGTGCTGCGCACGCACACGGCCGGCACGTACGCGTGCATGGTCGTCATCTCGCGGATGGCCGGGCTGGGCCCGCTAGAGGAGAGCTGGGTCCTCGGGAGCTCGGCGAATTCTTGTATTTCTATGGACTTGGCGAAGTCGGCTGCGCGGATTTACCACGTCGACAACCACCAGCCGACGCTGAGCTTCGGGGTACAGGATAAAGATAAAGGTGGTACGCAACGGCAGCAGCAGGAGCCGACTTCCACCGAGAGGAGGCGCAAAGTCGGGTACCATTCCGTGTATCTGGACATGATGGACGACCTGGTCGGCGCCGACTGTCCGGAGCTCCTGCTGCACGCCGCGGGGACGTTCCTCGGCGTGCAGCTGGTTCATCGGTACTGGGAGCGGAGCTTGGGCTACCGGATCCCGATCCACCCGGCTATGGCCGATGCTATAAGCAGCATATATGGCGACGACCCAACGGATGCGCGACTGGATGGTCTCTTCCACTTACGCCAGCTGGTGAGTAGCCGTGAGGCTGGACAGAAGACTGGGGCTGGGATTACGCTCTGTACGGACCTGCTAGCTGCGTGCTTAGAGCGCCAGCGTCAGCGGGAGTCTGCGTGGAAGTCTAACGACTACACTAATAGTTGCACGGATTATACAGTCCCAGTTCATAATTCAAATGACTTCCCACCAGGTGCCGCCGAGTGGATTTCAGATGTTCATCAATTGTCGCAGCAGGCAAACAACCCCGAAGAATTGCAAAAGCTGCTGACCTCTCTTGTGGTCGCCAACTCAACATCCTTGTCTATCGATCAGCTAAACGCTGTTGGCTCGCAGGATGATATTTGGGCTCTGTGCATGGCATGCAAGGTCGACTGCAGCGATAGCTGCGAATGGCTGGCATTCGCTAAGTATATCTGGAAACAGTTTTGTTATTCTTCCCCTACATTCGCTTGAGGAGATATGAACGGCCATAATCTGGCGGCTGTATTAACAAAGGGGTATGAGTTCGGAATTGACCTCATAATTGCACCGAGTTTGCATGTTCACGAGCTATGTTCAAGGTTAAGAACGGTTCCTGTTTACGACTTGATGAACCTTTCTTTCACTTGTCATGGAGGGAACGGCTTCAGATATACGCTCATAAGCCAGATCAGAGAGTAAACATAGGTAGGTAGTGTTATAGTGTGTTGAAATTCGAATATGAGCTGCTCCCATCATTAGCTTGTCTACGAATGAATGTGAAATAAACGCCATTACATACTGTCACCTATACCATTATACTTTGAAGTGAATCGCTATAGCCTTGACCATAAAACTCATTACGTATTATCTGCTGATAATTCTTAATAACAATCGTCGTTCCTATATGTATTAGCCTCGTACCATGTAATTGTGGAGGTTCCCGCAGCGTTTCACCGGAAGCGGATCTTACCTTTGCATCCGCACACATCCGCACACATCCGCGTCTGACCCGAGATCCGTGAGCAATGCCGGATTCCTCAGGGCTCAAATGGGGAATTTCTTACTTTGGCAGAAGGACAGGGGCAATGGCGTGCTCGATGCCATCAACCTTTGCGGCCTACTATATGTACGGACGTCTTCCCATCCCATAGTCAAGTTGATATTTACTTCTTTTCGAACTTTTAAGACACTGCTCGACTGCACGAATTCACCCGATTTTTTCGGCGTTTTTTCTCGACTTTTTCGCTGATTTATTACTCTTTGTTCGACTGGGAGCAATGTACCTGAGATAACGTACCGCGACGCCGCCCCCTGTCCTCCCGGCTAGAGTCTCTACGTAGAGCCCACCCAGTCGCGGCAAGCAGGGGACGTAGGAAATCTTACGAAGTTTTCGGACACCCACTTGCAAACTTGCTCATGTGTGGGACTACGATTCTTGAGTCATCCTATCCGCAGGATCCATAAGCATGTCGGCCTTCGAGATTCTCACGTCCGCTCGTAATTGGTGCGCGATCATGGAAGACTTGGGCTTGGTTTGATTCAAGATAAAACGGCGGTCCGTAACCGAGGCTGAAAAGTTCGGGGTCTAAGCAAAATGTAATCGGCGACCACTTTTGCTAGATGGAAATCCGCCACTTCAACGAATTATACACAACCGCTGCGGGGCATTGATTCGGCTGTCGTTGTTGCTCGCGATAGTCTTACTTCATGCCGTTATTGCGGGACTATTATGGCATGTTTTCAGAGTTGAGGAGGTTGCATTATTCTCCAGTGCTACTGCGCTCATGGCTAGGATCGAGATCAAAATGAGAAAGAAAAAGGCAAGGATACAAGAGACGATGAAATGCGGCGATACGAGACGCCGAATCGACGAGGTCATTGGAAATCTTTGATCTCCGCTCGGTGATATCGACGCGCTCGAGGAGACGATGCCAAGGGCGCTTTCTCCTTGTTCCCGACTAGGAGTGAAGTGCCTTAGCTGCTGATTTCCATGACGATGCGGCAATTATATGGTGGTTTAGAGCTATATAAGGACGATTCTCGTCGCCGTTTTCTCGATATCCATCATACTTGAATCAACAGAGCCTTCCAGTGTCAAGATCCATCCAATTATCCCGAATCTTCAACTTTAGCCATGTATTACCAACAGCTCGTCCCTGCACTCTCTGCAGTATTAGCTTTCTTGCCTCTGGGCATGTCAACTCCGCGACCTTTCGGTCATTATGGCCCTGAAGGCGCCGTTCTATTCTTGAATGGCTTCCACTTCGTTTCGGGACACAGCGATTGGGAGCTTTCCGCAAACCACTACTGCGTGATCATTCGCGACGATATGTTGCAATGCGCTATCTACAATACTGCGACCACCCCTGCGCACCTGGCTGGTATCGAGTATATCATCTCGTCTGACGCTTTCGAGACGTTGGATTATGAAGGTGAGAATATTAATCAAGTCAATCAAAAAGAGATATAACTAATACCCTCCAAGAACGTCAGCTCTGGCATAGCCACGTCTACGAAGTGACCAGTGGTTTCTTAACTCAACCAGGATTGCCAGCGTCTGTAGATCACACCATTATGAAAGATGTCTGTATGTACTCCCCGGCTCTCGCTCCCAAGCTCTACCGCTTATCCGACATGTATCCCGTACCGTGGACCGTAACCGCTAACTATTGACCTTGCAGTGGTTGGGACTTACGGAAAGACGTTCCACACCTGGAGATACGACCAGCAGAACTCTACATACCCCATTGGTATCCCCGAGCTTGTGATGGGTTACACCGGAGACGACCAGATTACCCCTGACTTCGTTACCAAGCGAGACGAAATGTTCGGCCTCAACACTACTGAGATCAGGGAGGCGCGCTGCGATATTCCGCACCCTCCCGTCGCAGCCGGGGCGGATAGCTGGAAGTACGGCTATGTCTTGTCGTTGGGAATAGTCAATCAGACGGCCAACACGACGTTCCCTAATGATGGGCAGCAAGTTGTTCTGAAAACCCAGGGCTAGTTTAGTCTCGAGTTAAAGTGTTCAGAGACTATTTGACGCGAGGTTCGGCATATTTAGCAATTGACAAGTAGATAATTACGGTACCCAAGGTAGTTTTTAAAATAATAAGAGCCCATCACTTCGCATACGCTATATAAAAGTGAATAAAATTAAATTATGGGCTGGCAGAAATTTACCTGTCAGCAGATAACCGTAGGGAAGACGCCGTTTGAAGTTTAGAAAACGTCGGAAGGATTGAGCTCATTCGTATGCCCGATCTATGTACAAACGGAGACCCGCTGTTCATATGCCACCATGTAAACGGCGACTGCATTGTCTGACGCCAGCCGATCCTAACGGCGTCCTCGTATGAGATTCTACGGCTTACATATACCTTAACACTGTTAATAAGCATCTATCCCCGGTTCTTCAATCCTTACGATCCCTTGGCTAATCGGCGAACATCGCGCCCCACGATCCACACTCAAATATACGAGTAGTCAAAAAGGTATATATATAATCGTCTAGTTCTTGAGAATCACAGAAGCTTCGAATAGCAGTACAAAAGATATTTAGTTACCAACTCTTTCTATCAAGTCATATATTGGGTAGTTTTCAAAACAAGAAGACAATCACTTCTCTCAAAATGTCTACACCCACGATCCCCAAGCTCGCCGAGGTAGACACCCTAACAATACACGCCATCATCAACGACGAAATCGACCAGATCTCCCCCTCGCCGCACCCGGCCGTCAAGCACCCGCAGTCATTCATGGGCGCTCCCTTGCGACCTCTCCCCGCGGACGCGCAGCGCGGCGGCGCCAAGCTGCAAATGCGAATGGACACGCTGTGCTGCGGCGCCCACGGCCTCTCGCTCCTGATAACAGTGACCCGGGACGGCAAGTCGCACAGCCTGCTCTTCGACGCGGGGCCGGAGGAAGCCGTGTGGCAGAGCAACGTGACGAGGCTGGGCCTGGACCCCGGCGCGATCGAGCGCATCGTGCTGTCGCACTGGCATCGCGACCACTCGGGCGGGATGGCGGCCGCGATCCGGATGGTCGAAGGCGCTAAGGAGGCGAGCTCGAGCCGGGAGCACGCGCAAAGCCAAAAGGTTGTCGTGGACGTGCACCCCGACCGCCCCGAGTTCCGAGGCGTCATGGCCCACGAGCCGATTTCGCTCGAGCCCGATCCGAGTTTCGCGGAGATGGAGGCGGCGGGCGCGACGGTGTGCGCGAGCGACGAGGTGCATACGGTGCTGGACGACACGTTTTTGGTCTCCGGGTCGATCCCGAGACTTACTTCTTACGAGGGCGGTATTCCTAACGGTATCCGTTTGAATTCGGAGGGGCAGTGGGAGAAGGACGAGCTTATCATGGACGAGAGGCTGGTCATGTGCAATCTGAAGGGTAAGGGGCTAGTCGTGTTCACGGGGTGCAGTCATGCCGGCGTGGTTAACGTCTCGCGCCATGCGATGGAGCTTGGAGGCGGCGCTCCTTTGTATACCGTTGTAGGCGGTTACCACTTGGCTGACGGCAGCCCGGAGAAGCTACAGCAGTCGCTCGAGGACCTGAAGGCTCTGGGGCCGAAGGTCCTGATGCCTGGTCATTGTACGGGCTGGAGGTTCAAAGTTGCTATCGAGAAGGATATGCCGGGATGCATGGTCCCCGTTTTCGGCGGCACGAAATATGAACTGGTTTAGGAGAGGATAACATATCCGTACGTCCATGAACCCTCCGTTTTTAAGATTCCCTGAAGGCAATCCCTTGCATTAGCATCTATACGATATAATACAATTCAAGTTATTGCACTCTCCCCATCACTATCTTGGTGTTAAGAAATGTCAAGGCAGGAGAAGGAAATAATTAATAATAGAGCCGTTCGCTTTTCTTTTACAGGACAATGGCAACATTATATCAGACTAGCAATAATAAGTTGGTTGTACTCAAAGTCCACTTAATACCCCTTTAGAGGTATGCATTCCAAATTAAAGTTGACCTTGTCCCTTTTTGACCGTCGCCTCTTATAAGACCAGGGTTGCCAAAGACTGATGAATTGTGTTAATCGTATCTTCATCTGGTAAAGAAGGTATCACATGCAACCCCTTTTCCGGCGGATAAAGTTATGAGCCCAAATATCCTATATCGCCTCCGTGAACATACTATAGGAAATAATCTACAGGATAGGTAGCATTCTCTGCCGAACATTAATCAAAGCCTAAATATATTAGGTATAGTATCGAGTATAGTTGTCATTGGTCAAGTAAATGAAATTTGTCTCATTGCGGCTTCGCCACAAGTGCCGTGCGGAGGTGCAAGGTTCGACCCCAGGTTCTTTGATTGAGCCGCCGGGGGAAATTGTGGGCTGAATATATATATTTCTCTTGGGAACGGTCCCAGTTCCAGAGTTTCTTGCAGATGGTTTCTGATATCTCATGTTCAGCTTCAACTCCAGCTTGGGACAAATAGCTGCTTTAACATGCGGACTGTCTGGAGTACTATCCTGCTGCCTTCCCTCCTTACTGGAGCCCAGGGGGCAGCAGTAAAGGTTCCTCGCAGCGGATACCCACCGAACATAGAAATGTAAGATATGTTCTTACATGCCAGCCCCATATGGTAGTAATACTAACAGAGCGGCTTCTTCCAGTATCCGCAATCCTAACTATCCGCTCGATGTAGTTGATAAGCTAGAAGAAGCCACTATACCTAAGGTTGAGGAGTGGTTGGCTAAGAAGATCGCTACCGAGACGAACAACAACTGTACGCTTGAAAACGCAGTTGTACGAAGAGAATGGTGGGTATTCAACTCTAATTCCCGTCGAGGTGTTTATAATACTAACTCTGTTAACAGGAGCGACCTCAGCGAGGCTTCAAGACAGGAATATGTCGCCGCCGTCAAGTGTTTGATGAAGTTACCCCCTAAGTCGGACAAGACCAGATTCCCTGGAGCCTTGAGCCGATACGATGACTTCGTCGCGTATCATATGACGCACGCTATGCAGCTTCACGATAACCTTCATCTGTTCGGTGCGCACAAGTACTACGTCTGGCTCTTTGAAAAAGCTCTTCGAGAGGAATGTAACTATACTGGTTACCAGCCTGTAAGTTAGCCCCAGGGAACAGAATTATCAGACGGGCTCCTAAGCATACTAGTATATGAATTACGATCGCTATTCGGAAGACCCGTTCAATTCCCCTCTACTCAATGGCAATGCATCGAGCCTGGGAGGCAACGGTGTCCTAGAACCTACGTACAAGGGCGTTGCGCAGCCCGGACGTACTCCTAACATCATCAAGTCTGGTGGCGGCGGAGGTTGTGTCACCGAAGGGCCTTTCTCGGAGTCAGTTACCTCTCCGTATCACGAGCCAGACGATGCTAACATAGCAGCAGCATGGTCGTCAGTCTTGGTCCTACCTCGATGTCGACGGCTACCGGCGTAGCCAAGAACCCAAGGCGCGACGGCACCGGTTCTAACCCGCGCTGCCTACGCCGCGACGTAAACCCCAATGCGGCGATGGGAGCCAAAGCCGACCGTGCTTTCCACCTCATCGACAAAAACAAGGAGATGGACGGCTTCTACAACGAGTTGTTGGGAATGCCGCCACCGAGGAACGACCCTTACCCCTGGGGAGTGAGTTTTTGCCCGCTTCAATTGCCGGGTTGCTAGACCCGCAAAGAAGATCGCCCAGAACTAACTTTGAAAATTAGATTCACACCGCTGGCCACTACATCGCAGCTGTAGACCCAGGCGGTGATCCAATGACCTCTCCCGGCGACCCGCTCTTCTACTTCCACCACACCGCGCTCGACCGCCTGTGGTGGATCTGGCAGATGCAGGACCCGGATGTGCGCCTTAACGTCGTCCCATCCGGGAACATGTCCATGCCTATGGTCAAGAATCGGCGAGCGGACCCCATGGACCCGATGGAGACTATGGTCGATATGGAGTGGCTTGGGCCCCCGATCAAGCTTAGGGAGACGCACGACCAGCTCGGCGGATACGATGGCAACTTCTGCTATATCTATATCTAGTCGCGTGGGTAGTGCAGGAGGTGCGTTGTTTCGGTACCTAGGTTAGAAGTGGCTCGATATACGTGTTGCTGTGGTAGTTGTAGATAGTGGTCTGATATCAATATTTCCTATATTTACCCCATCATGATATACATATACCGGTCTGAACGCCGAATTGTTGTTGATCGTATAATGAGGGGAGCTTGTTTCGCCATAATCTTCCTGTTTCGGGACCTATTCCGATTTATAATAAGTTGAGTCCACTGTATCCGGTAATTAGTGAATGGGGGGCAGATCGGCGAACTATGAATCTAGACCCACAATCCCCTTTCTATTGAAGGTTTTGTTATTCCGAACGATGAACTGATTACTACTATTAGCGATGTTATGGTGTGCTTCTCAGCACTCTCTACCTTGTGCCACATACCTGCATCGGCATAGTAGCGATCATAAAGATTACTCAATCGCCTACTTTTCAGCTCGTATATGTTACATCTCGTCTCTTTGCCAGGTAGGTACTTGTAAACTTCCGCGGAGCATAGTTCTCACATAGCCTATCCTCCTCTTCACCGGAGTATTCTTGAGAAATATGCTCTCCTCATCTCTAAAGTGATGCTTCATATTACGTTTGGTTACCTTGAGTGGAAGTTAAAAAGGTCATTAAATTTGAAGAGATTAGGACATCTAGTTTGAGACACATAGTAGTCGGGTTAACCAATTAAACTAAGTTTTCTTAGATGATTTCAGTGTCATGTCAACTCTCATTTTTGTGTTTCTCGGTAACTTATGCCCTGCCTCGACCACCAAGTATAGCTTCAATTTTGCTTAGACTTGTAGGTGTAGGTACTTCAAAGTGAGAATCAAGAATCAACTAGTACAAGTTGTCTTAATGCTCCGTTGGACCATTACTCTAAATTCTTAAGTGAGGCGCAATGTCTCTCTAGCGTCGCATTTGATGCTTCTCAGCAATGCTCCATCCTAGACCTTGGCAATCCATCAACTAACCAAGTAATACAAGCCACAAAGATCTACGGTTAATATAATTCGCAAGTTCAGTTCTACGAAGAAAACAACCTTCTTATCCAGGTAATCAATCCCGGTCCCCTTATGCCGGAGACAGCATTGACCTTGTTCCCGGAGCCACCGCGGCGCTCATACCCGAACAGCTGAGATCCATTCTTGACCAATCGTCTAGCCCACGAGCTGCAGATGCAACCCCCTTCCACGGCACCATCTTAAGATGCAGCTGACTTTGCAAGTGGGCCCATGTCGGTCAACCACATAGAGCGCACACATTATAAATACTTATAATCCTCAGAGGTTGTTGGATTCCTTGGCCAAGACGTTTGGCTGTGAGCATTGTTAAGACCGGCAAGAGCTTCAAAGAGCTTCACACCATGGTGAACCTACTTACGCTAGCACAGAGGTTGCCTCTTCTGGCCTCTTGTGTTATAGCCGGAGCTAGCTTTCCGTCTATACCGGTTGACTTGACAACTCCGTTCCAGCAGCGTCTTGCTATCAACGGCCCTAATGGTGAGTCGGTGACAGCATGAGCTGCAAGCTATCCTTGAAGACCCCTTCGTGTTCCACTGATTAACACTATCTTCTAGCCATCTCCGTGGGTTGGAACACATACCAAAAGCTAGACAAGCCTTGCGTCCAATATGGCACATCCAGCGACGCGCTCACTTCTCAGGCTTGCTCCACCAACTCGGTCACTTATCCAAGCTCGCGCACTTATGCCAACGTGGTCGTACTGACGGGCCTCTCGCCCGCCACCACGTATTATTATAAGATAGAATCAACGAATTCCAGCGTTGAGCATTTCTTCAGCCCGCGGATAGCCGGCGATACGACCCCTTTCGCCATGAATGCCGTCATCGACCTGGGTGTCTATGGCGCTGACGGATATACCATTGCAATGGACGAGACCAAAAGGGATACAATTCCGCATATTGACCCCTCGCTAAACCACACCACTATTAACCAGCTGGCTAATACGGTTGATGATTACGAATTCGTCGTGCATCCTGGAGACTTCGGGTACGCTGATGACTGGATATTGAAACCCAAGAATCTCTTCGACGGCGAAGACGCCTACCAGGCTATCCTAGAGCAGTTCTACGACCAATTGTCCCCCATATCCGGTCGTAAAGCGTACATGGCCAGCCCCGGGAACCACGAAGCCGTCTGCCAAGAAATCCCCCATACGTCGGGCCTATGCCCCGCGGGACAGAAGAACTTCACCGACTTCATGAACCGGTTCGGCGACACGATGTCGACCGCGTTCCCGTCGACCTCCGCCGCCGAGGCTGCCAAGATCAGCGCCAACAAGGCGCAGGTGCTGGCGAACCCGCCGTTCTGGTACTCGTTCGAGTACGGCATGCTCCACTTCGTGATGATCAACACGGAGACGGACTTCGAGGACGCGCCGGACGGCAAGGGCGGGTCCGCAGGCCTCAACGCCGGCCCGTTCGGCGCGCCCGACCAGCAGCTGCAGTTCCTGGAGGCAGACCTCGCGTCCGTGGACCGGACGGTGACGCCCTGGCTCGTGGTCGGCGGCCACCGGCCGTGGTACAGCACCGGCGGCGGGGGCTGCACGCCGTGCCAGGACGCGTTCGAGCCGCTGTTCTACAAGTACGGCGTCGACCTGGCGATCTTCGGGCACGTGCACAACTCCCAGCGGTTCCAGCCGACTTACAAGAACAAAGCCGACCCGAAGGGGATGGACGACCCCGCGGCGCCCATGTACATCGTAGCGGGCGGCGCGGGGAACATCGAGGGCCTCAGCGCCGTGGGGAAAAACGTGTCGTTCAACGCTTTCGCGTACGCTGATGATTTCAGCTACGCCAAGGTGAATTTCCTGGATACTAATAACCTTCAGGTCGACTTCATCAGGTCTTCCACGGGCGAAGTGTTGGATACCTCCGTCTTGCATAAGTCGCACAAGGAGCAATTTGTTGTCCAATAAGTGTTGATGCTGTGTATATAACACCCAAATAAATAAATGAATGCCAGACCCGGTAGGGCGGTAGAGCGGCGTAGATACAATACTTGTGGAACAATAAAAGTGGCAAGGAGCCCCCCAAATACAGTATCTGTAAGAATTGCCTATGTGTTACTACCGATCATCCCTAGCCATTGTGTCAACGTAACCAAGCCGCCGAAGTATATATCAAGTTGAAATTCTTGCTTCTACAGACGGCACTCTGTATATTTTATAAATTCATCCAGCATTGTATCAATCATCAATCCCGCGAACCCCTGAGTCCAGTTCGGCGCACAGAAGTTAGAGGAACCTCTTCGAGCCATAACACGCAGATACCAAGAAGTTCGCGTTCGCAAGGCAAACACCGAGAAATCGGCTTTATATATGCAGGTGAACAAGCCATTCAACCCTAGGTAAGCCACTAATGATCGACATCGATGATGCCACAGGGTACAAAATAGTGATTAAGCTTTAGAGTTATCGGGCTGTCGGGGAACTTTGCTCAAGCCAGATTTTGTGGACGGGATCAACGGCGCTCGGACGGGGTGCAGACGGCATCGGGAGCCGCGTGCGCGGGTTAGCTCTAGCCCTAACTGCCCTATCCTATCGCAAGCTTTCTGATCCAGAGCGCTGGCGCATGTGGAGCCCAAACTAACTCCACTGATCTTTGAAGATCAACGTCTTGTGCCGCAAAGATACGCTCGACATATTTTACCAGGATCGGGAATCGAACAAAGCACACTATGTATTGTCGATCCCATGATGTAAAGTTGGGAAAACCAAGAGTTGAGCACAGGAAGTACCTGACTTTTCCGGTTATATTTGTATGATATAATACAGCATCTTATCAGTTGGGCTATGCACGCCCATTATTGACACAACATATTAGATATCTAATATGAGCCCCATGGGACAGAAGGAGAAAGAAGTAAACCAGGTATGATAACGCTAATATTCAATAAAACATCGGCCCTGGAGTCTAGTGGTACAAAATACTTTTAGACAGACAGGTACAGACAGCAGTTGGCTTGAGGACATAACACACTAGATAGCTCAGATAAACGCAAACAAGATGTACTCGGGGGTATACTAATATATTGACTCTTGACTCTACGACAGCCCATCGAGCTTACGCCTCTAACAGGCCAGATAAAGCCAAGTTAGAAAGACTGTCTAGTCAGTCATACGCTGATCTCATCATATACACAAGAAGCAGACTGAGGGGGTATGATAGACTGAAAAGGTGCTTCCAATCCTAAAGCGCTAGGTTAAAAACCGCAAAAACACACACAACACTTCATCCAGAAGAGAAAAACAGAGAATCCTACAGAGAGGGGGCATGGCATGATATGCTAGTTGGAAGAAGAAGAAAACATAATTCTTTTCTCGTTAACGTTTATCTTCTACGGTATGCCGCGGCCCCTTACAGGGCCACAGCGGCGCCGATGAAGCCGGCAGCCAGGGCAGCCGCAGCAATCATGCCGGTCTCCCGCGGACCTGCGTTCCCAGATACCGTCGTGGACGCGGACGCGGCAGCGTCGGTGGCAGAAGGGGTAGCCGTGGTGGTGAAGCCGCTGGCGTTGGTCGCGGGAGCAGTAGAGCTGCCCGAGGCGGAAAGAGTAGTCTTTGCGCCGGAGGAGGAGTCCTCCGTCGTCGTCGCGGAGACGGCCTTGCAGCCGCCGGCCGAGAACTGGGAGTACACGCCGAGCAGCTCGTCGAGCTGGCTGGTGATGACGTTGGGGGGCGCGCCCATGTCGTCGGAGCAGGAGGTAGCGAGGGCGAGGAGGTTGGAGGACTGCGAGGAGAGGTACGAGTACATGCCGAGGCAGTAGGAGGTGTAGGCCGAGGCCTGGTTGTCTCCCAGAAGCGTGGCGTACCGGCACAGACCCTCGACGCCGGACTCCGCCATGCCACCATCCTCAGTGAGATTTTCCATCGCCGATTCTAGAGCCGGGGCTGGCGTGGGAAACGCCTCGGACCAGGATTGGACGCGGGAGATGCACTCCGGCGAGGACGAGTAGGTCTCTTCCGGCTCCTCGGGACCGTCGAGGGTCTGGCGCGGGAGGAGGTTCGGGATTTGAGCGGAGGCGCAAGCAGCAAGAGCCGCGAAGACGATCGCGTTATTAGTATACATATTTGTAACCGTAGGGTGGGTAATTTGACTGTATGTATGTATTCGAGGTATGCAATTACTTTTTACAAGGTCGTAGCGACAGCAAAAAGCAATATAAAAAAGAGCGTGTGGTTAGTTGGGAGCAAAAAATTTTTGCTTATTAGTTGACTTTAATTATTTTTATATTTATATAAAAAAACGAGCGGATCGCGAATTAAAAAAAACGAATGAATGACTCGGGTATCTATTGATCGTCGTCTATTGACTCGCGCGTGGGTAGGTAGATCAAAAGAGGATCGGGCCCATCCAGCGCGAAGGGGCTCACGCTTCCCTTTTTATAAGTCAGCATGTAATAATATAAGAAGGGCACCCCTTAATGCGGTTCCGTCGACGGGACACGCTATGATGCATCGGGGTATAGCACTTGTATCATTATTCAGGGGTGGCCGGGATCAAGAGAAGAAAAAAAAAAAAGACCATGATTAGCGCCAGGTCCAGGCTGCAGCAGGACCTAGCCTGGGCCTTACCTGGGCCTTACCTGGGCCTTACCCGGGCCTTTTCTCCTTGTCTACCATGTAGGAATCATCATGAGATGCTTATTCAATTTCCTAATGGGTGCCGAGGTTGGTACTGACAAGATGTGATGAAGGAGAATTAATAAGAACGGTACCTAATGCTTTACATCATGTTGTGTAGAGGTGATGTAATTTGCAACATATTGGTATAAGAATTGTACTATGTTATGTACCTAAGGTACCTTAACTGTGTGTGTTATCTGTTGTACAACAGGCGGTACCTTACATGCTCGATCTTATCAGGTACCTAAGGTATTGATTAGCTGCATATGTCATAAACAAAGATAATCACTTCTCTTTAAAAAAATAAGAATAAAATTTAACAAACCTGTTTACCCCAGCTTCTTGCTTTCATCTAAGGCTCAAGCAGCCTACGGCCTTGTTTACATTGTCCCAACTTCCGGGCAAGCCGGATCCTGGTCATCTTAAGCTCAAGAAAGTCCCACTTGGGCCGCCACGAGTCGATCGATGCTGAAATTAGAGTGTTACTATCGTCGGCAAACCCTTGCAATTATTTTCTATCACATTTAGGCAGCTTATGTGGAGTTTGCACTTATCGTTGGGGTCGCGAGCCGCGATGCATTGATTACCTTTTGCCCATATGAGCGGAAATGGATTGGGGAAATACAACATCAATAAACAATTTAATCAATCAGCCTTCTCATATTTATGGCATTCCTACCGTCAGCTACAAAAAGTTTAACTTGAAGTTCGAGTGTCATTTATCATACGTGTCGCAACAGGGTGTAAGTCCGCAATCTCCGTCCGTAACCAAGTCAGTTTGGACTCTGGAGATCTCGGGTATAGAAATGCCTTTTTAGGTACGCAACCCCGAGCGAAGGGGAAAAAATATCAATCCATTTGCAAGACGTTCTAGGCAGTTGGATCGTCAAAATAAGAAGAATGTGTGATGAAAAGAAGAAGCAGTAAGCAGTAAGCAGTAAGAATACCTCTAAGAACTATGCGCAAAAAGAAAGCCGGGTTTTCCACATGCCTTGTCTGGCAAAAGAGAAGGGTTTGGCCGGGGATTGAACCCGGGACCTCTCGCATATTATTCGTAGGGTTGTCCCTAAGCGAGAATCATACCACTAGACCACCAAACCAAATCCTAGTGCAATTACAGGATTTTGCCAGATCATGGAATCTGGGCGGTGAGAATCCGGTTTGTTACTAGGTTATATATTTATTTTGTGCCCATGCAAAGAGCAGTTTTGTGGGTAAAGCTAACAGACCGCCAACCTCGATTGTACTCATACTTCATTTCTTAAAATCCAAGGTAACTCAAGACCATTCTCCCAATGTTTAGCTACATAATAAAGCTTCATGATGTCAAGGAGGCCTGAAATACAGCCCAATGAATATAAACATTGAAAGGGGTCCAACAAATAGAAGGAGCCATGTCTGATAGCGGCTACGTCAATCTATTCAGCGAACGAGTGTAGTCTTCTGAGGCTGCTCAAGTCGATGTCCGCCAACATGCGGGAAAATCGAAGAAAAGACCGGTCAAATATGAGAATTGCCAGATGTCACCGCCCATAGACATTAGGAGAACCACTGGTGCTTACCAGCCACCCGCCCAGCTATGCCTTTGAGCATTTCTATTCCGATCACCATCGCGGCGAATACACGAAATTCACAACATCTTCCGGATGTGGACGTGCTTGCTTGATTAGCTTTACTCGTCCGAAGACAGGGCATCTCCGTGACAGTGACACTTTCTGACTCTCTGACAGCCTATGTTCTTTGCTAGATTCGTCGGCTTGTTTAGTATAGTTAGCCTCATCCGAATAATCCGGTTGTGACTTAAGAGAGATCCATTTCTTTTGCAAGTGATCTAAGAATTGAGGCCACTTCATCTTAGAGATAGGATCGGAACGGTCATTATCGCCCCAGGAATTGTTGTTATCTTTCTCTAGCCAGCTCACTAACCAGTTGGCTTTCACAGAACGGCTCCTTTTGATTCGGTCGACCAGAGCCTTTTTCGCGAGCTTGTCATCAATATTAAGGGAAAGGAACCTCTGACGATCTGGACCGAAGAAGAGTTGCGTGTCAAGGATATGGTCGCTATGCGGCCAATGTTCATAGGAGTCCGATATGAAGTCAACTACTTTCAATCGTGGAAAGTATTGCGTGTCGGAGAGGTAAGACAGAAGCCGGTGACAATGTGTATGACGTGAATCAAGGCCGCCTATGACAAATTGGGTACATGTTGTAACATTCACTATAGTGGCATCTAGCGGTCCTTTTAATTGTTCGAGATGTAGGCGGAGAAAATCTCGACTTGGGTCGTACCAGGACAATTCGGCTGTGCTTGTAACGTCATCCTGTCTAACAACATCTCTTCGACCGCCCCTACCATTGTACGTTGAATATCTAAACCAGTCCTCCTCCATGGTGCTCACAAGTCTACCGGTACGGCAAGCTATCGATCGAGCTTCCCGACAGACATGAGCAACCGAAGGAGGAGATAGATACGGTTCAAAATATAGTGGACCCCCCAAATCTTCCTTGGCGAGACCGAGTATTCGGCTAGGAATGGCCAAGTCCCATATCGTGGCTCGAACTTCCGGTGGGAGCCTCTTAAACTGAGGAAATCCAAAAGTATCGGTAGGCTTACGCAAGGCCTGAGCATCTGCACGCATCATATGAAGGACATCGCGAAGGTCATGTTGGCTGCTTCGGATCCCTGCGATTTTGCTTTTAAGATCTTCGACTCCGGCCCAAAGCGAGTTTTTGTCAGCATGAAGGGTCTGGATTTGGGCTTGGAGAAGATTGAGACAGTCGATCATTTCGTCCCCGCCTTCACAGCATCCACTGGCATAGTTTGCATTCCCTTGAAGGGACTGGATAGTAGTGTTTACTTTCTCCAGAGACATGTTCAAGTCTGCAGATCGCTTTTGGAGTTCATGGTCAAGATATTCCTCTAGAAGATCTACCTTGCCAAGTGAACTATCGTGCAGAGTATCGGCCACGCGTGCAAGCTGATGGATTACATCGCTAGTGCTGTCTCTCGTAACATAGCTCTTTCTAGGCATCTTGGTTAGAGGGTATTTCGGTCAAGATATACGATACACTCTCTCGGAAACCTGATGTTGTAGAAGCTAGACAGTAGAATTGACATTAGAAGAGTTGAGGTTTGAAGCACGATATTTAATTCACGTTAATCACAAGAGGAGTGCAGAGTACAAACGGGACGTGCGTTGATGCCTAGAATTCATGCAAAGCATCTCTATAGAGATGTGCCTAAGCACTGGTTACCTATTGATTAACTGATGCGATTGCTTTTTCCCCCTCCTAGTCTTGGATTTTTTTTTAAAAAAAAAAAAATGAAAAATGACAGCAACCCCAAGAATTAAAAGTGCAAATGTGACGACCGGCGGTAAGAGGCAGCAATCTTCGAGATTTAGTCACTCTCAAGTGCTTCCATAAACGGCGTACAATATTGCTCTAGAGCACAAGATAGAGGAAGACTCGACTATAGCAAGTAACCTGGAATACCAGGAGCTCGCTCAAGCTCACCTACAATAAAGTGTGCCCATGTACAATTGATGAGAAAAAGAAAAGGAAAAAAAGTTCAAGTCGGTTGCAAAAATTTCGATTTTAAAGATGATACTGAACCAAGGGCTTGGCGTCACTTACGTAACTAAGCTTACTATACTAAGTACATCTAGGTTAGCTGGGTTAGCTGGGTTAGGTGCTCAAGTACTGAGGTACATAGACGTAATGTGTACCTAAATACTTTTTCGCGGCCTCGAAATTCAGGCTTCAAGCTTTTTCTTAGCCTGTGGCCAATCAAAGCAAGTCCGAAATAATCGCAATGGGCATTAGCGCCACTTTCGAAGAAGCATCCAATAATTCCCGACAAGCAATTCTCCAAAGAGACGTCAACCCGTTTCGAAAAAAGGGACTTTCTTTCCTAGTAATTGTCCACCAGCGAACCCACCTCGTCCCTATACTTCTTCTCCCCCCTCTGCCCTCTCCCCCCCTTCGTCCCTTGATTCCGTCGGGACGACACGATGCTTCGACAATCTCTGGCTCGTTCGGCTTGGCGGACTGGCAGCCATGTCGCCAAATCCTCGAGATCTTTTTCAGTGACGCCTCGACGGCCGGCAGAGGTGGAGCTTACCATTGGTAAGCACTCGCATTATATCTACGATCGGAGAGCTTAGGATAGCTACTGACCTTGTTATCAGATGGAAAGAAGGTATCTATCGAAGGTATAAATCTATAAACTTGTCTTTCCGAGGTTTGTGTTAAGCCTCTTACTAATTAAGCCCGCAGCTGGATCAGCTTTAATTCAGGCCTGCGAGAAGGCCGGTGTCACAGTCCCCAGGTCAGTTTATGACATGTGCGAATAGACCGAGAAGTTTACCGCTAACAATCTTACAGATATTGTTATCACGAGTACGATCGCCACCTCGTCGACCACCCCCACCACAACCTACATTGCTAACAACATGAATCAGGAAGTTAATGATCGCGGGAAATTGTCGCATGTGCCTAGTCGAAGTCGAACGTGCACCGAAGCCTGTTGCTTCTTGCGCCTGGCCGGTCCAGCCCGGGATGGTTGTAAAGACGAACTCGCCTCTCACACATAAAGCCCGCGAGGGTGTAATGGAATTCCTCCTAGCGAATCACCCGTTAGACTGCCCTATCTGCGATCAGGGTGGTGAATGTGATCTTCAGGACCAGTCCATGCGATACGGAGCCGACAGAGGCCGATTCCACGAGATCGGTGGCAAGCGAGCGGTGGAGGACAAGAATATAGGACCTCTAATCAAGACCTCTATGAACCGATGTATTCACTGCACGAGATGTATTCGATTCGCGAACGATATAGCCGGTGCCCCCGAGATGGGCTCCTTTGGACGAGGAAACGACATTCAGATCGGCACATACTTAGAAAAGAACCTAGACTCGGAGATGTCCGGTAATGTAATCGACCTTTGCCCCGTAGGCGCTCTCACATCTAAGCCCTATGCTTTCCGAGCCCGTCCCTGGGAATTAAAGAAGACTGAGTCGATCGATGTGCACGATGCCCTTGGTTCTGCTATCCGTGTAGACTCTCGAGGTCTCGAGGTAATGCGAGTTCTCCCCCGGCTCAACGACGATATCAATGAGGAATGGATCAACGATAAGACCCGTTTCGCGTGCGATGGCTTAAAGACACAGCGTCTAACTATGCCTCTGGTACGACGAGAAGGCAAATTCGAGCCTGCTTCTTGGGAGCAGGCTTTGACAGAGATCGCGGCAGCACACCGACAACTCGCCCCCCAGGGTAATGAGTTCAAGGCGATCGCTGGTGAGCTCACCGAAGTTGAGTCTTTGGTTGCCATGAAAGACCTTGCCAACAAGCTTGGATCGGACAACCTTGCTCTCGATATGCCTTCGGGAAGCCAGCCCCTTCCCCACGGTGTTGATGTCCGATCCAACTACCTCTTCAACTCCAAGATCTCCGGTGTCGAAGACGTTGACTACTTATTGCTCGTTGGTACCAACCCGAGACATGAAGCTGCTGGCCTGAACGCCCGTATCCGAAAGCAATGGCTAAGATCGGATCTGGAGATCGGTGTTGTGGGTGAGCCTTGGGAGTCGACTTTCGAGTTTGAGCATCTCGGCAATGACCTCGCGGCCTTAAAGAAAGCTCTATCCGGTCCTTTCGGCAAGAAGCTTCAGTCCGCTAAGAAGCCGATGATTGTAGTCGGCTCTGGTGTGACTGATCACCCCGATGCCAAGGCCTTCTACGAGGTTATTGGGTCTTTTGTCGAGAAGAACGCCGCAAACTTCCTGACTGAGGAACACAACGGTTTCAACATCTTACAAAGGGCAGCTTCGAGAGCAGGTGCTTTTGAGGTTGGCTTCACAACACCTTCCCCTGAGGTTGCCGAAACGAAACCCAAATTCATCTGGCTCCTCGGTGCCGATGAAATTAATGAAGCTGATATTCCCAAGGACGCTTTTGTCGTCTACCAAGGCCACCACGGTGACCGAGGTGCCCAGATCGCCGACGTCGTTCTACCCGGTGCCGCCTACACCGAAAAGGCCGGCACTTACGTCAACACCGAGGGTCGCGCACAGATGACTCGTGCCGCCACATCATTACCCGGTGCCGCCCGAACGGACTGGAAGATCATCCGAGCGGTAAGCGAGTTCCTCGGAGCTCCTCTACCATATGACGACGTGGCCCAGCTGCGCGACAGGTTATTCGAGATCAGCCCGGCGCTCGCTTCGTACGACGTTGTCGAGCCCACATCTATGAAGCACCTCAGCAAGGTGCAATTAGTAGACCAGAACAAGGGCGCCAAGACTACTAACGAGCCCTTGAAGAAGGTTATCCAAGACTTCTACTTCACAGACGTTATCTCCAGAAGGTTAGCATTTGTTTTCTACCTCCGTCCCCTTCCCCATCCTTCACTGAATTCCACTAACGATCCATACAGCTCCCCGACGATGGCGCGGTGTTCAGTTGCAAAGGCAACCGGCAACCCCGACAACAACCTCATGGCCCCCGGCATGACGGAGGACAAGCCGATGGGCCAGGTCGCCTACGGCGCGTGAGAGGGGGGATTGCGGGTATAACGCTAACGCTACGCTGTCCCGAGTTGGTGGTGAACCGGATTTAATAGAGGCGTGAACCTGAGAAGAAAAAAAGAAGAAGAAGAGGAAGGGCATGCCGGCGAAAGTCTATCGTTAGTCAAAATGGCTTGCTACTGCTGCTGCTCCTGCTGCTAACTTATCATCCGCGCTGGGCAATTGGTCTTCCTCGGTTGTTTTTTTTGTTTGTTCTTTGTCCCCCTGGGCGCGAAATCCAATCGGCATCGCACAAATGTACATACAATACACATTATGTAGTTACTATGTTCCTACCTTTAGATAGGTACCTACCTAGGTAGGTAGGTAGGTATTAGTACAGGTTCACGGAAGTAGGTAGAAGAAAGTACATAAAGCGCGCCCAGAATACCCAACCCTTCCTTTCTTTTGTCTCTGTGCCCCAAGTCCGCCTGCATAGAGCTCATGAGTACAATACAGTAGACGGACAAGCTAGACTCGAGTAGCGGGGAGGGGGATTGTTAATAACGAGCTGAAGCTTCAGGTTCAACTGGGTTCATCTAATTGCTTAAACCTAAGGTAGCTACCCCGTTTACCCCGACTGCAAACACCCTCGATACCTACCTAAGGTAGGTACCTATAGAAGAGTATGATCACAATTGACTTGATAGGTAGCCCACCGGTATTCGGACTCAGGTTCGGATTCAGATATGATAAACTAATCCGACAAAGTCTCGATTTCCCATAGTGCGTTGATCTCTTCCATGTAGTTGCCCACTCAAGGTACCTTAGGTGCCTAAGGTACCTAAGGTAGATAGACTTGGGAGCCATGTGTGAATTCCACCCTCTATCACCAATATCTGGAAGTCGAGCATGTAAACAACATCATCAGGAAGGGGTTTTAGGGGTTGATATTCGAAACTAGGGACTAGTAAAAAGAGCATTCGCATTATTATTACATCTGGCAGGCGACGTAGTAATCACGCCAAAACATCAAGTACCATATCTCACAACCCATTTTACACACAAGACTTGCACAGGAATAGACTCGTAAAGACCTCAAATTTGGTAAGAATCGAGCGAGCGATTATAAATAAGTAAACTCTTCGTAATACAAGGAGCATATGTAAGACTTTTCCGGTAGCACAAAAACAGAACTAACATTGTTGATTTCCCCCCCATACGATTGATTAAACCTCCGCCGCCGCCTACCGGTTTTGAGTCAGTCTTGAAATGCCTTACAAAACCTGAATACTCGGTTCCCAACACAAAGTATCTATCCTCTGCAGAACGTCCACCTTAGCTGAGATCAGGAATACCATCCGCGCAACTATATTAGAAGGTAAGGTGAGACATTATGTTCTTCGTTTGATCGGTAGAAGGTTTGTCCTCCATCCAATTTAATGTGGCGAGTGAGTGACCGAGTTGGAATAATGAAATAATGGACTAATGGAGTGGATGTTTTGATTTCATATCGCAAAATCCATAACCATGATGTGTCCAAGGCACCCAAGCGGGGCAGTAGCCTGCTGGGTGTAGGATGTCGTAGACGTATGATTCCGTAAATTTTCTGCTTGAGATGATGCTTTCTGTGAGACGTGCCATATGCGAATCGATTCATCCGAGAACCGAATTAAAATCAATTAGTAGCTTCGGAATTATCCGAAAGCAAGACATAAGAAAAGAAAGAAAATAGTAGACGCGAAAGCAACCGCCGAAGTAGAAGCCCGAGGCAAGATGCGACACCGAAAAACACTTTTTGAGGCGAAAGATATAAGATCCTCCATCAGTTGAATAAAGCCCAGATCCCTCACGAAACCAATCGAGCAAGTGCCATTATTGGTAAGCACGGCCATTGAATCGAGGACCTGTAGGCATGCGTCCCAGGCCAGTGCTGACTCCAGGGCCCGGTCGAGTGGCTACGGCTGGGTTAGTGCAGAGCATTCCGACACGAGATCCAAATTTGGATCCACGAAGAGACACCATGTGCTTTCTGATATGCGCAGCAACGATCTCGCGATGCTGAGGGGAGGCATGGGTCAAGATCCACTGAATGAGGTAGTTACCATACTGGTCACTGGCAATATCAATCAGAGGGATTCGGGGACGATCCACGCGACCTTCGCAGACTCGGTCAAGGTACCGTGCCAGAAACTCAGCTCCGCCAATTTTCAGACACTTCTCAACTACTTTGGACGCGTACTGGTCCATACTGTACTCCGCTGCGTAGCGAATAACGTGGTCAATTGCTCTGCTTCGGTCAGCTGGCGCGCCATGCTCGCAGATGTGCTGGATGCACCAGTTTCCAAACTGGCCGTGGGCAACAATATTAATGTTGGCAAGAACCTCTTCGATACAAGGACGCTGTAAGTACAGTAAAGTTAGTATCATAATTGGAAATTGCATAAACTTCCCCTTTGACATACCTTATCTTCTTCGAGGCAATTCTCGAAGATGTTCTGGACAACCAGACTTCCCGTTTCTCCGAGAGCAACCTCGTGCCACATGCCGCGGAGCGCATCATTCACGTATTTCATGATCTGAGGTGGAGACTCAGTCCATCTTAGTTCAAAGAGCTTCTGCCAGACGTGGCATGCATATCGATGGATAACAGTTTCCGGGATGCGTCGAAGTAGTTCATGGACCATAATAGCTTTATAGTCTTCCGGGACTGAATCGAAGGCCTTCTGGACTACATGACAGCCGAAGGGATCCATCGAGAGGTTGAGTGTACAGCCTCTGATAGCCTCTGCGATCTTGACCACCTGCTCTGGAGTTCCATGCTCGAAGCATCGCTGTACCAAGAAGTTGCCAAAGCGATTAACCATCAGTGGATATGCTTGGGCAACAATTGCTTCTACGATCTCATACTTCTGATCCGGCGTTCCGACCTTAAGCTTCTGCTGCAGGAAAATCGATGCTTGCTGGTCATTGTTGCAGACAATTTTGTCAACGATGTATTTCCAATTGCAGTTGACATTGCGATCAAGGAGGCGGCGGTAGTTCAGAGGCTCTGTGGTGGGTAAATAGGTCTGGCCTTCAGAAGTCCCTGGCTATGTTGCAGTTTACGTTAGTGATTAGCTCAAATTGAAAGTAACGGGATGCTTACCTCTGACTTCCAAGGTGCACCACCTGTGACAGATGTGAACTCGCTCGCTAGGGGCGAAAGGGGTGTACCGACAGCGGTGGGTTGGTAAGGAGAGTAAATTCCCGAACCAGTCGGTGCCGGGGTTGGTCCACTGATGCCATGGTCAGATCCGTACGGACCACTGCCATAGTTGTAGCCACCTCCGAATCCAGATTGTGCGCCGAAAGCAGGCATTCCAAGGCGGTTGTCAATTCGGTTGTTCCGTCGGTTGCCCGAGGGCCGAATAGTCATGTCGTAGTCAGGCGTTAGGCGATCTCCACGATAGCCGCTAGAGGCCGCGGGCTCATAAGTCAAGCTGTGATCCATATATCCCTGGCTAGTGCCACGTCCATTCCACTGACTGCTTTGATGCAATTCGGGCCCTGGGAAGCCGCCTTGGAAAGAACCCCCAGCACTCTTGCTTGGTCCCCAAATGTTACGAGAGCGGTTGAAGCCTGTAGCTGATAACGCATCACTGGTGTCCGACCTAGAGTCATCGAAAGTAGACCAGGAATGACCACCATCCCTACCCATCGCCTGCTGAGTACCAGCACCAAGAGTCGTAGGGCCCGGAATTCGTGCTGGGTTAGGAGGAGCCTGGAACACAGGAGGAAATTCTGCATCCAACGGAGAGCCGCCCGTGACGCTCTCTAGTCCAGGTCGAGTATGACGACTCTGGGCAAGCTCGTGGTCGAGTCGGGTGATCTTATTCTGAGCCTGGGCAAGTTCCAACTTCAAGCGAAGGACTTCCTCGCCGCTAGGACTTCCATCATTCAAAGCAGCGCTAGCCGGTCGAGTAGCCGGGGCGGTATTGATGAAATTCTCGGTTGCCGGCGTAATTGGCACAGAGTTGCTCGATGACGCATGGTCTAAGGCAGGAGGATACATGCAGTTGCCTTCAGAGGTCTTCAACGCGTCTCCCTGCTTGTGCAGTGCAGTTTGCTGTTGGGAGAGTTTCTCTAGGAGGTGATCCATAGGGTTAGGATCGGGAGAGCTAGGAGGGCCTGATGAGTCGTGGCTAAGCTTCATCTTCTATTATAGTTAGTAAATTTAAAACGGGTTGAAGGAGGATCATAGAGAAGGGCCACTAACCTTAGGATAGCTCTGGTTGGCTAAAGAAGAGGTCGAAAGAGCAGAAACCGACTTCTTCTGAGACATAGGGGCGTCCGATTCCTGCTGTACATAACCGTTAGTATTAGCTGAATCATCCGAACAATATCAGGTCAGAGATAATATGAGCATCACATCCGATAAGAAGGGGATATGAGATGGATAAGACCAATAGATATACACAATCACAAAGAAATCAGTGTGTTCCTGATCGAATCAGAGCAATCACTCACATATCGGAGGAGACGCGTGAGGACGTCACTTACATTGGCAGTAGAGGTATCCTCTTTGCCAACCTTAATATTCTCCTCCTTCAAAGGTTTGTTGGAGGCGGGAGCTCGACGAGGGGTCGGAGACCCGGTCGAAAGAGCCGGAACAGCAGACATGGCTTCTGTCCTAGTCAGCAGAGAAGCAGAGAGTGTCGCCGGCAGAGAAGGGATTTGTTTTTAAGTGCCCAAAATAGAAGTTGACAAATGGCATAGATGCCTCGATTGCAACAAAAAGATTAGATGGTATAGTAAAGGTGAAGTGGGAGGAGAGTGGTGGGATGAGGTAACGGGAGTTAAGGGGAGATGATGGATTAGAGAAGTTGAGTGGTAGAAAGGTGTTGAAGTGAAAGGATGGAAATGAATTTGTGCAAGAGGAGAAGAGGGAAGGAATTAAGTAAAAATATAGCTGATGATTGTGTTATTGTGGAAGGTATGGTGGAAGCAAGTAACGGCCTTAGCATGCTGGAAGCATGGCAGGTGGTGAGGTAGGCGCGAAGTAGCTTAAAAACAAGATAGAGAGGCATCAAAATAGGCAGGTTTGTAATGAGGAAGTCACCCCCTTCAAGGAAACAGCGCCAAGATGAACTTACCAAAGTACACTCACATGAGTCGTTAACAAAAGAAGCAGTAGGTACCGACGTGAACCTTTCTGTAAACTGGCGTGATTTCAATGCAATGCAAGACGACCAGGGGATGTGAAATACTTAGATGGTCTTGTGACCTTGGAAATTACCTTCGAAACAATTGTTGCGTATGTTTGTGAATGTGCCTGCAGATGTGCTCAGCTCAAGTGTGTAAAAGTGTTCCAGGAGCGGAACCGGCAACAACTTATAAAATAGAGTCGGAGGGGGGAGAAGTTGAATATCTAAGGGATATATCTCATTGATAAAAGTTGAAAGACGGAGGATTATCTAGTTAGGTCGATGCCTGAATAGGTAAAATAGAACCGTAGGGCAGAATGTAAGGTAGGATACAAGATACGAGTAAGTGAAATTAGGTATGTGTTTTTCCTAGACGAGATGGAAGTTGCGCATTATCGTGTTGCTGCATTATGGGTGCATTGGTTTAAGATAAGAGGTGGTCTCGACTGCCTTCCTACCTACCTTCTTACCCTCTTGCCCGCTTGCCCGCTTGCCTCCCCTGGGTGCCGAGTAACCGGCTTCAGCAAACTGGTTCTATCCTTATTTCCCCCCTCTAGGCGGCAGTAGATACTTGCATACTAATACAAGCTTTGATAACGTAGAATGCTTTGCTTGTAAATGCCACTTTATCCCATCTCAACATTTTCCCAGTTGCGTCCGCCGCTATGTTACGATTGCGGTATTGAATACATATTTGAATTCGTCATTGTAGGATGATCCTACCTGTATGTGGACGACATATGAGCACGTCGGTGTGGTGAAGACTTACAAGCATAATGTCTCTTCAGGCTTCATAGATACGCCCATGCTCGCTCGGGATCCGCTACTGGTCTTTTGCACAAAAGCGCATGACCATACAAGCATATAGATAGCTTTTCCCGGAATCATTGAAACCGACAGCGTGCCTACAGAATCGTCATTGTCGTATATCTAATTTACTTCTTTCTCTCTCAATCCACATTCTAGCAAAGTCCGCTTTAGGATCACACCAAGTAGTGCTAACACCTGATATGTTCATTAGTTTATAATAGCCACGGCAGAATGTTTCTTTTTCAAGTTTAATGAGAAGAACTCTTATATGCTAGTTGCCGGCTTGCTAGCGTAGATTAATGCTCGTAGACTGATCGAAAGTCACGAGACGCTGCGGGCGATGTTGGGATATCAGGGGAATCCAATGAGCATCGCTGAATTACTGGGAAGCAGTGGTTTTCTCCATGCTCGCGAGATATGTGTCTCGTAGTAATGAATTGCTGATTTATTTCCATAAACGCCGTTACTTTTGTATATATGTACAAGTGCAATGAAGACCACCCTGTCTCTACTTGTTTTTGGCTATATTCAAAGTTAGTGCTATTCCGAGCATGCCAGGAGGAACAGATCATACCATTAGGAGGGCCCCTCTTCTTCCTCGGTGCACCTTTTCCACGCGACCTCACACTGCGTTTTTGGTTAGACTCCGATATGTGATATATTTGCAAGATGGATATAGCTCACCCTGCCAAGTGTTCCTGTCTGTCCTCTTCTTCCTCATTGATGGTCTCTAGGTTCCAACGCCTGAACACCCCCTCCAGGGTACTAATTGTCGGTCCTCTTGGGGGGTAGTACTTAGCAAGCGTCGGCCCTCTTAATCGTTGTCGCAGGATCTTGTTGCCCATCCGTATCCCATCAGGATTGTACGTCGTGGAGAAGACTTCGCATTGGGCCTAGAATTGACGATCAGAATCAAGTCCAGTAGAGGCAATGAAGGTAGTCAGTATACCTTCATGAGGCTTAGCAGCCTCGCACGAGGAACAGTCGCCATTTTGACGTCTAATGCAGCAATTCCTGCTTGTCGCACAATTGTTGAAGACGAACTTGTCGCAGTTCTTAGCTTCGATTACTCGATTGAACGATACAATTGAACGTGGGGCGCGTCTATCGGAAAAGGCTCGGCAAAATAAGCTTAGACCCTTTCAGGTTGTGCATACCTTCAGTCGCGACATATTATTTACATGTACGTACCCACCTAAGGTACATGTTACCTAAGATTTAAAGGCTGGAACACTTTATCTCTTCAACTACAAATCAAGCCACTCTACAATACGATACAATAACAATCAATTCTTCATATTGTCGTAAATTCTCGTCGTGCTGTTTCGAGGAGGAAAAAGTAAATAAAAAAAGACGCCATGTCGAAGCGTTTATTTGCGAATGTCGAGCCTAATGATAGCTCTCAGAACGCAACATCAATCTCTCAAATTTTAAAGCACGCTGAAGATTTGCTAAAATCAGCCAAGGCTTTGAATGAAGAGCTTCAACAATTTCGTGATGTTCCTGGTACAAATGATGCAATAGCTTCAATACTAAAACGCCATAATAAGGAGGTATTACCTATCGCGCAACTACTCGAACGAGATGAGGTAAGTTAGCTATTCAAAGGCCTTGTATAATTCCCACTACTAATTCACACACCGGCAGAAAAGTGCTCGTGACCTGGAGAGCCCCAGACCCTCCAAAGCCCGCAAGCTTGGAGATGCAAAGGATTCCATAACTTCGCTCAAAGTTGAAAAAATCCCCATGCCAAATCCAGTGTCACTGACTCGATGGACACCTGATGATATACCAAGTTCTGGGCTGCCTCCCTTACCCCCTATCATAAACCCAGCTTTCGAGCGGGCAGCACTTACTCATCAGGGAATGGCAACAGATCAAAATATGAGTTATGAGAGGCTCGAATGGGTTGGTGACGCCTATCTATACCTAATGTCTACAGCTTTCATCTTCCAAACCTTCCCCAATCTATCCGTCGGAAGATGCGCCCAGCTGCGGGAGAGGCTTATCAGGAACGAGACTTTATTAAATTATACCATAAAGTACGGTATCGACAAGCGCGCGATGTTTCCTGTGGAGTTTGAAGCCCCTAAAAAACCTGAGGCTCGGCAACGGGCATCTGAGGCGGCAAGAAAAAAAGCGCTTGGCGACCTTTTCGAATCTTACGTCGCAGCTATTATTTTAGGAGACCCGGACAACTTGCTACGTGTATCATCCTGGATGAAGTCGCTTTGGAGTACGGAACTCGCGCATGAGATTCGAGCGGAATTCAGGAGCAAGCCAAGTTCCAAACAAGGTGATCTAGACGGAAAAGATGATAAAGATGGCGATAAAAGAAGTGCGAAGCCGGACTTGCCCGCTAAGGTCCTATTAAACACAGCTATCGTCGTCAGCGGGGTTAAACTTTTATACAACGATGTGGGTGAGCCGAAAAAAGACAAACATCTGGGTCTTCCATTACATACCGTGGGCGTGTTCCTCAACGGATGGGGAGAGAGCAACCTCCAGCTGGGTATCGGGAGCGCGTTATCGAAGAAAGAAGCAGGAAATAACGCAGCGCGTGCGGCATTGGAAAATAAGAAACTGATCGAACGATTTCGGCAGAAGAAGCAAGAGTATTTAATAGCCAGAGAAAAAAGCTCGACCGAACCGGGAGCGCAACCAGAATATGATAACTGGTCGTAACTGGAATAAAATTGACTTTCGAGTTTCTGGGCAACATAGTATTCGTCCAGGATTGCAAATATCTGCTCGGTATCGCACATGCTACCTGCAAGAATACTTCCAATTAATCGAGTTTCACGATATCTACCTGAGATGCATGGATTAGGTAGTTTATCTGTCCGCGGAATTCCAGCGCCACATACGGACGGCAGAAGCTTCACCTTGGATGTACATAATATCTCGTTGTCTGCAAATGAACCCAATTTTATTATCGTGATAATCATCCAGGTTTCGAAAGATGACAACTGCCTACATAGACAGTCTTGTGTTCTTTTAGCAGTACGAATCTCCTTATAAGTGACGAAACGCTTGAGCGAGCCCACAGACAAAAGTGAAGTTGAATGATAGAGCAGGTACCTAATGCAGCTGACCTAATATTAGGTACATATGTACGACGTAGAGGTATATCGTTCCATCCGTAGAAGTTGTCTCCTTCACGTGCAATCTGCGGAGCACGGAAAGCAGAAAGCTTAGCGCTAATTTAAATAAATCTCCACCAATAAACCCCAAAGCGTATCAGGTCAACATTGGCACGCGAACGGCCACGGGCACCGAAACTTAGTGTACAGTTAGGTACATACGCATTGCTACAGAAGGAACCTTGTCAAATTGCCTTACCTTAGGTACCTTAAACTTACCTCCAACTGCAGAAGGTGCCGAAAAGGGTACCTACCCCCAGTAAAGAAATGGATCCAACTTTTGCACCGAGGCAATTGCATTCCCTTAACACCCGAAATATTGAAAAGTTAAGATTCCCCAGCTCTAAACTCCAGCTCCAAACCTCCACGATCAACCTTCATTTAAAGCTACCTAGAATTTACCTATACAATTATTAAATACTTAGGTACTCACATATTACCTGTTAACTACCTCCTACTTTACTTCCAATTCTAATTGGTTTAAAATTAACATAACTACTACGTGCTATATCGAACCAGCTCAGAGCTATATAACCACAGGATCTGAATTATAATCTCCTACCTAGTCAAATTTTTATTTTTTTTTCTATCCATTTTCTTGCATTTTCCACCTGTATAGATGACGTGTTCCTGACCTTGGTTTCCCATTGGTACCCGAGGAAACAACGCAACGCAGGAACCAACGCATTGGGCGGTGATCCTTCATCTTGTCTCAGTGCCGGGTCGACGTTACTCCCCAGGAGAGCAATAGCGGACTTGTTACATGCCACGCCTTTAACGTGCCACATCTATCAAGCGCATATCAGTCCATGTATGGATTAGGGGTATATAGATAGAACGAGAAAGGAGCTACGATAGTAGAGTAGTAGAGGGCCCAAAGTTGTTGACAATACAGATGAGCGGTTCAAAATGGCAGACTCAGTTGGTATGTTCCCCAAGAACCATGGTCCACTATCACCGAGCCAGCCAACCGATTCAACAACTCGTCCTGTTCCTCTCCCTGCGTTGCCTTCAACTTCCCAATCTGTCATCCCTTCGCTAATCGAGTCCCCACCCGAACTAGACCGCGTGTTCGTCCACGCCCTGAACACGGTCAAGAAGATCCCGAAGACAGGGGCATCGCGTCCCCCACCGAGCGACCGGCTACGGTTATATGGCCTGTACAAGCAGGCCATGGAAGGGGACGTAGATGGTGTGATGGAGCGGCCTGAACAGCGGCCAGGCGTCGATGCAGATGAACTACAACGCGAACGGGATAAATGGGACGCGTGGAACGCACAGAATGGGCTCAGCCGGACGGAGGCTAAACGCCGATACATCGAGGCATTAATCGAGACCATGCATCACTATGCCAACACACCGTAAGTTTCTCTTAGACTACCCCCGCAGTAACTGTACAGTGGGTCATAGTATCTTGGTAGTGGTAGTGGGGACAGCGGCAGTTGATAGAAGGTGAGCTGATATAAAGTATTTGTAGAGACGGGAAAGGACTTGTCGCAGAACTCGAGTTCGTCTGGGATCAAATCAAGAATAACAGTCCCTCGTCATCACACGCATCACCAAATGACGGCACGTTTGCTGAGCCCCGACGTTTTCAGGAACCATTAAGTGGAACGGAGGGACCTATGAAGGTGCTAAGCCCAATGAGCGAAGACGATGCTGCGGAGCACGAGTATCGCCAAAGAGAAAGCGACGAGGACGATGGAGAATACGTGAAGAAAGGCGATAGGTGGTCGCGAAAAGTAGAACGTGCCGTGGTGAGGTTATCTGCCGAGGTCGCCGCCCTACGAGAACAAATCACGGTTGGGCGCGAGTGGAGATCCAAGAAGGAGAGGAGCTTCAAAGCATGGATTAGTTGGGCAATATGGATCATCTCGAAGCATCTTGCAGTAGATATGGTGGTTCTAGGTATCGTATTACTCTGGATGCGGAGGCGCAAAGACAGGCGACTCGAGGATCACGTCAGGGCGATATTGAAATTGGGCCGCGAATACGCAAGGAAGATATTGCCGTCAAGGTGAAGATTGGCAACGGTATGTCATGCATTATGAATCCTGGTCATAGTGCCTATTCGTATTGCTATCACATCACGTATTCTATCCCTTGCGGGCCGCATGCGACTAAATCGAACGATAAAGCCGAACCGAAGTCGATCCTACCTGCATGCAGATAAAGTCAAGAGGTTACGAAGAAAAGAGAATATCATGCATTATTCCTATCATGTACATCACGAGCCGGGGCACGTCGTCTTCCAGGCCTATGAGTCGGAACAACGAAATATCCCATTAATTCGTTCTTCGCCTAGAGACGCCAACTCAATGCCCTTCTATTTCGAGTTGGGCTCTGGCTTAGGAGATGAAGCTAACGGCGGAGCTATAAACGGCACCCAAGCGCATCTGTCTTCCGTGGAGATCTCGTAATCGGGCTTGTGGTTGTTCAACCATGTAGGATCAGCCAGACAACCGACGAAGAACCACATTCTGTTGGAATTTGGGTTTCCCTGACTGATGAAAATGGGAGTGAAGCACTTGGGGCAGCGGAAGACATCCTTGGCGTTATTCTCCGGTTCTTCTCCGACAAGATAGGAGAATGCCTTCAATTCAGCTGAACGGGCATCAGTACTGGTTCTGATGCTACTGTGGCCTAAGGGGCGGGTGTGGATAGCCTCTGCTTACCAGTGTTACACCTCCAGGTGAGCATGCTGTTGTTACGAACAAGCAAGAACTGGCCGTACGTGCCACCGGTGATTTGCTTGCATTCGCGGCAATGACAGATGCGCTGATTCCAAGTCAGCCCTAGAGTTACTGGCGCATGGAATCGTAGCGAAAACAACTTACGTGGACGGGGACAGGACCGCGGATCGTAGCGGAAACCTACAAATCCATGTCGTCAGCATATTTCTCCGTTGATGATGTTCTCTTTCGGTAGTTTACGAACCGTACTACACAAGCACTCGATTTCCAAGGAAATTTCTTGTTCCGACGGGCGTTTAACTGGAGGAGGCCATGGGAGATTCAGCACATCAATTGTGCTGCCACGAACAGGAGTTGGGAAAACCAAACCCGACATGATTCCCTTGGTATGAGATTTTCCTTTGTGATGGGATCTTGTCTAAAGCCGAGGTGAGACGCAACGAGAAGAAAAGCACGGTCTGTGTCAGGACCGGTGGTGTAAAGCCAAAGAAATATACCGGCAGCCTGTTAAGGAACTTATGTTTGGAGATGCAGGTTTGGCAGAATTTCCTGTTGCTATGCAACAATCCTATGAACCGTACGGAAACCGCAACAAATAAGCCTGGGAAGATGCTATCTGTTCTGATTGCTCTAACTGACCACAGCTCAGGTGTTACCAAGGCAGCCGTCGCAAGGTTATCACTGATGAGTTGGTGCCCGGGAAAGGCGCGACACCTATTATCAGCCATCCGACTTGGTTCCAGATCAGAGCCGATGTAAAATGCACCTCCCTGACTATTATTCCGGTCTCATAGACGACCGTTTACCGACAGCCGCGCAGCAAGCTAAGAAATATGTACTTAGGATACCATGACACCAGTCATCGATTAAGGCGGCATTTATGTATGACCCCTGCAATAAACTCATCGTCATAACTTAACTACAATTCAATATGTCAAACAATAGCTAGTCTTCACTCGATTGACCCTTATGAGATGTTAATGTTGTAGGAGAATCATTGCCCAGACGTTCAACTTCATTCTGGACAACCCTAATTGCTGAACGAAGTTGTACTACCTAATTCCCTTTATCCTTCATTTCACTATCCATCTCCAGTATCATTTCTCAAGTATTTTATAGCTAAACCATACTCCCATAGCAGAACTATATACGAGTATTTCTAGGTATGTATTAACAATGTCGCCCATCATTCCTAACCGTATTTACTTTTAGCTGCTGTCTAGATCTTCATTACATTAAACAACTCGTGCCATATCTCGTATCAATACAACTCGTATACAACATTCATGTACCCCGTCTCTTAATTAGCAAATCTACTCTTCTTTCGGATCTGCTTTCCATACCGGAAAAATAGGTATGGAAAAGGCATCATCGCTACCGTAAGGAACGCCAGCAAGCTAGATCCCCATTGGTAACCGAGTTTATTGTACATCTGTATTCCGAAAAGGGGGAACGCAGCTATAAAAGGAATCAGCTCAGTGGATGATAACGGATACTTCGATTCCAAAGTCTGAACTTACCAGCAAAGGTACACCTGGTGAAACTGTTGGCGGCAAGTGCTGAAGCGGCGTAGTGCGGGTATGCATCCACTATGATGGCAACCCGTTAGTTATGGAAGCTAACGATTTTCCTGGTTTATGGCATTTTCTAACTTACCGAGAAAGGTGAATATTCCGGTGAACACCAAGAGCGTGCCGGAGCCAAATATAGCGGAGCCGATAATAGCTCCTATCCAATGAACCCACGGGTACGCCGTCCACGCAAATATAAAAAGCCCAATAGGGACTAAAACAGCGCCTGCGATCGCCGATGGCAGTCGGAATTCTGGTTCGGGGACGCCATTGTTTTGAGCCAGGAGTCGGTGGTTGATGCGGCGCCATATGGGGTCAGTCGCTGCGGCGACAAGCATGCCGATAAAAATACCGAGGAAGCATAGACCTGTTTGCCAGAGGTTGAAGCCGTAGGTGTTACCAAAGACTAGGGGGAACGCTCCGAAAAACAGGTATAGGACGCCGAGCAAGATGGCAGAGAAGAGACAGAGTAATAAGCACATCGGCTCAAAGATGAGGAGCTCGAATGGTCGTAAGAGGGAGTATCCAATGGTCAACACGACAGACTTGGTTGATTTCTCCATAGGCGACTTCCATCTGTCGTCGCCGGTTTCCTTCCTTAGTTTTCTGGCTTTCTCGCGAAGCTTGATGGGATCTAGACCGTTATCAGCATTTTGTCTACCAGACAGCATTGTTTGCTCATAACCACTTACGGTATGTCTCCGGAGCGAAAATAAGGATCAGAGCAAACTCAACAAAGGCCCATATGATCATTGTCTATCAGGATTCAAACAGTTAGCAACGTAATACCCATCAAATCAACGGAAGCGAAAGTGTATTTAGCAACATACGTAGTGCGTCCACCTCCAATTCGTATTGTAATTAATAAAGCCACCAAGTAGAGGACCTAAGCTAGGACCTACAGTTCGTTAGTCTTGCCCCATATGAACTTATACTAGCCGGTAGTCACTAACCAATAAAGGGACTCAGCGATACTATAACCATCGGTGCCTGGATCTGGTCGCGTCTGAACATGTCGCTGACCGTCCCACCAGCGACGCTGAGAAACGAGCTTCCGGCAAACCCGTCGATAAATCGCGCCTATAAGTAAGGTCAGTCTTCCATCGCGACAAAAATAAATCGATACGCGTCGATTTTGCTTCAAGGTCAAGTAGGTGAACATACAACCAACATAGTCGCAATGTTGCGAGCCACAGCGCTCGGTATCAACCATATCAGAAACATGGCCCAGGAAGCAAGGTAAATCGGCCGCCTCCCAATAAACTCGCTCAGCGGACTCATGAGAAGGGGACCAAGAGCGACTGGAGTTGAACAGTTAGCAAAGATTAGACAACTTAAAGGGGGCCAAATAGTCAGTGAGAAACATACTACCAAGGACGAAAAGCGATAACCCAAGTGTGCCAACGATACTCGATATATGGAACTCTGGGTTCATCTGGTTATACGTCGACGCGTATATAGAACTCGTACACGTCCTATATGCATTGATTATTAGAATCTCGAGCTTGGGTATGTTTCGAGCTTAACTTACACGCATAAACTCCCCACGCCAACTGTTATCACAGCAAGCCACTTGCGGGCAGTGGCCATGCTACGAGGACACAAGGGATCGTCGTCGCCATCCCACGATACCTCGAAGGGGTCCTTTTCAACCTCTCGCTGCGCCGACGCGGCTGTATCGTCAGTCGCGTCGCCTTCTTCTAAGTCGGCGCACCCGTGTCCATTATTCGACCGTATACGCGCCAGCGATGAGGAGCGTATACGAGCTACATCGGGCTCTTGCTCCTTCTCCGCGACAGATTCTTGTTTACTGACGGAGGCGCTGTCAAGCTGCGAATCGGTCTCGGGCTTCTCCGAGTCGATCGGAAGTTTGTCCATGTCGGAAGACATTGGAGCTACCTAACCTAGCACCCAGTACCGCTTTTGTTACACCAAACTTACGGGGCGGGACGGGACGGGACGGGGCGGGACAAGCCACCGGCGACGCCGAAGAGGCGTTTTTTTTCCCCGGGGGTTTTTTTTTTTCACGGTAATGGCAATTCCGGGTTCGGACGGAACAAACTTGGCAAAACCTCTGGTCGCGAGCAAGTCTTTATTGTCGTGAGTCTATATATCAAACTAACAGAAAAAAGGAGACAATAAAAAGGACCAACAAAGAGAGAAGAGTAGAGAATAAAGAGTCAGACTCGTCATTTCCTAAACCCTTAGTCCATGGTAGGTACCTATCTATCTATTTATTCTTATTTTTTTTTTCTCCAACCTCATCCTTTAGTCATTTAAACAGATAGAGACCCACTTGCATGGAACATGATTGATAAAAGCCCGTGGAGGGCACCTGGCTTCCATTCCCCTATGGAAACAGGCGGCCGAAGCGGCGAGGTTTCCCGGGGATCCATTCGTCGCAAAGCTAATCTAAGGCGGAAAGATGACCCATGAAGCGCTGTCTACAAAAGCAGCTTAGGCTCGACTTATCTGACATTTACGGTATTAATAATCTACATAGTATATCATCCACTGCCAAACCCCCCTGATCCTCCCCGTCATAGAAGTAAACCAAACTAAACTATATATGCATAGTATACGACTGTAAATGGGGTCAACGGCGATATGATATGCTCGTGGAAATAGCTGAAATAAACGGCTATGTACGGATTTAACTTTAACTCCTTTTTTTATATCTATTATATACCTATGTACCTAACATAACCTAGGTAATATCTTAAAACCGGCTTTAGATATTTGTCAGAGGTGTGAGAAATCAACAACAGCAGCAGCAACAGCAGCAGCAGCAGCAATAGCAGCAAATTCCGTTAAGTTCCGAGTAAGGCGCATTTTGTTGTTGCTGTTGGGATTTTGGTAATACGTCGGTAGTTGGAAGTTGGAAGCTGTTCAGCTGTTCAGCTCGTTCAGCACGCAATACCTACATAATACGTACTCGGATATAATATCGCCGAGTGCAACGCGCTTTTTTTTCGGGATCGGGGTTATAAATACGAGCATTACATACAACCACGAATTACTTCCCACGTGGGACGTATATAATGAGACATACCGCCCTTCAAATGGTAGGCTTTCGTTGCCATTCTGAAAACTCCATCGTAACTAATCATTAATTATCTTCTAATATACCTTCTATCTTGCGAGTTTCAAGCCATCTAAGCATAGAAGATATTTGTAGAAAGGTACCAGGTAAGGATAGGTGAGAATAACATGAACTTTGAATGGTTTGCTTATTGCTTATCGTTAAGTCATCCTCTTTTTTTTAGCCTTTTTCTTTTACCTATCATGCTTAGTTGAGTATAATGGTATATAGCGTTTCTATGGATTAATCCAGTATAATCACTTATTAAGCTCTTCAGCCCCTCGACGCCTTGCCCCGCACATCGGAGTTGGGCCTTGATTGCAAAGACCATTTCCCAGGCGCGTACGTAAACTCCTATTGGTCGGTTTTTCTGTTTAACCACAAAGATTCTACCAGGAACAACTAAATTTTTCTGGTTGAGCGACCGCTTCGGACTCTAGCTCAAAGCGTCGACTCATACGATAGCAAACTTCATTGTTCGGAATTGATGCACCCTTTTTTTTTCTTAGGTGCCCGATTCTTGCATTTCATTTCATTCTTATGTCTTCTTAGATCCAAAGGGGTGGAAAACACACCTAATAGTATGAAAAGGATACGAAAGTATTCATGCTGTAAATGACCTCCAATTCTTTCTAGATTTCCTCCAGATATATCTATCCATACCTAAAGGTAAAGGTAGTGGTGGACTGACTCCTTTTTCGGGATCCCCTTGCCCTAATCCTTGTTACCTTGTATGGTACAGATTTACAGATATAAAACGCTATTTTCAGCCTTACAGCTTATAGCCAACGAGGCTCCTCTGTTACAGGCATCGTTCTGGTTCGGATTACACTACACTTAGGTCGTCATTAGTGTTACAGCAGCACAATGACTGATCAGACCAGCAGCACTGCATCGGGTCCAACCCGAATCTCTATCCTTGGATCCGACTCTATCATCGTCGACCATGGAATCTGGCGAACGTTCGTCTCTGATGATCTCCTCGATAACATCAAATCCTCCACCTATATTCTTATTACCGATACTAATCTCCAGGATCGTTATGTTCCTCCTTTCGTGGATATCTTCAACAAAGCTGTCGAGGCCCGTGGCCTGCAGTCTCGACTTCTTACCTATACCATCCCTCCTGGCGAAACATCCAAGAGCCGTGAGACAAAGGCAGAAATAGAAGACTGGATGCTCTCTGAACAATGCACGAGGGACACGGTTATCATCGCCCTGGGTGGTGGAGTTATTGGTGACATGATCGGTTATGTTGCTGCCACTTTCATGCGTGGCGTTCGCTTTGTTCAGGTTCCTACCACTCTACTTGCCATGGTCGACTCGTCTATCGGCGGCAAGACGGCCATCGATACCCCCATGGGAAAGAACCTAATTGGCTCGTTCTGGCAGCCTCAGCGTATCTATATTGACCTCGCTTTCCTCGAAACCCTCCCGGTACGCGAGTTCATCAACGGCATGGCCGAGGTGGTTAAGACAGCTGCTATATGGAATGAGACCGAGTTCACGGCCTTAGAAGAAAATGCTGCCTTAATATTAAGCACGATCCGGTCCAAGACTGCCGACCCAAGTGATAGATTACTTCCAATTCGTGCCATCCTTAAGCGCATTGTTCTCGCTTCGGCTCGCGTTAAAGCAGAGGTTGTCTCTAAGGATGAAAAGGAGGGCGGTTTACGTAACCTCCTTAACTTTGGTCACTCCATTGGCCATGCATACGAGGCTCTTCTTACACCCCAGGTTTTGCACGGCGAAGCCGTCGCGATCGGAATGGTCAAGGAAGCTGAGCTAGCTCGTTATCTTGGCGTCTTACGGCCTGGAGCAGTAGCTCGGTTGGTCAAGTGCATCGCAAGCTACGACTTGCCGACCTCCGTGCATGATAAGCGCATTGTGAAGTTGACGGCGGGAAAGAAATGCCCCGTTGACGTACTTCTTCAGAAAATGGCCGTGGATAAGAAGAATGAAGGAAAGAAGAAGAAAATTGTACTTCTGTCCGCTGTAGGTCGAACTCACGAACCTCGAGCTAGCGTTGTCGACGATAGCGCCATTCGAGTTGTCCTCTCCCCTGCTATTCGTGTCAAGCCAGGCGTATCTCAGGGACTTAACGTGCAGGTCACCCCTCCTGGATCCAAGAGTATCTCCAACCGGGCTTTAGTGCTTGCTGCACTTGGCCAGGGAACTTGCCGTGTCAAGAATCTCCTCCACTCGGACGATACTGAGTACATGTTGTCAGCGATTGCCAACCTCAATGGGGCCTCCTACTCGTGGGAGGACGCCGGCGAAGTTCTCGTGGTTACAGGTCGAGGCGGCCAGCTCAAAGCGAGCGAAGAACCTCTCTATCTTGGAAATGCGGGCACAGCTTCTCGTTTCTTAACATCAGTAGTCGCTCTGTGCTCACCTTCAAGCGCAAGCTCGACTGTCCTAACTGGAAATGCTAGGATGAAAGTCAGGCCTATCGGTCCCCTCGTCGATGCCCTGCGATCGAATGGCATCAATATCAAATACCTTGGGCAGGAACACAGTCTTCCGGTACAGGTTGACGCCGCTGGTGGGTTAGATGGCGGCGTTATCGAACTAGCTGCTACAATTTCGTCCCAATACGTTTCGTCGCTTCTTATGTGCGCGCCCTATGCCAAGAAGCCTGTGACTCTTCGTCTGGTAGGCGGCAAACCTATCTCACAGCTTTATATCGATATGACTATTGCCATGATGAAGTCGTTTGGTGTCATTGTTACAAAATCAGCCGACGAGCCGCACACGTATCACATTCCACAAGGGGTGTACAAGAACCCGGAGGAATACGTTGTGGAAAGTGACGCGAGCTCAGCGACCTACCCCCTCGCGGTTGCAGCCATAACTGGAACTACTTGTACAATCCCAAACATCGGCGCAAGCTCACTACAGGGCGACGCCCGTTTCGCGACGGATGTACTACGTCCAATGGGATGTACTGTCGAACAGACTGCTACATCAACGACAGTCACTGGACCTACCCCAGGCAGTTTGAAAGGTATTGAAGTTGATATGGAGCCCATGACTGACGCATTCTTAACCGCATCTGTTCTTGCTGCCGTAGCATCAGGCGAGACACGGATCACCGGAATTGCCAACCAACGTGTCAAGGAGTGTAATCGTATTGCTGCAATGAGGGAGCAGCTCGCCAAATTCGGCGTACATTGTAGCGAGCTTGAGGACGGTATCGTAATCGCCGGTAAAAAGCTTACCGAACTTTCGAAGCCGAGCGAAAGCATTTACTGTTACGATGACCATCGCGTAGCAATGAGCTTTAGCGTCATCTCCTTGGTAGCACCGGGGCCCGTCCTCATTTTAGAACGCGAATGCACTGGCAAAACATGGCCAGGCTGGTGGGATGTGCTAGCGCAATCGTTCGGAACCAGCCTAGAGGGCGTGGATGCTGTGCCTACATCTCACAAGAAGACAAAGCAAACTGAGACTGGATCTTCTATCTTCATTATTGGTATGCGAGGTGCCGGAAAGACTACAACAGGTCGCTGGGTTGCCAACATACTAGGACGGACTTTCATCGACCTTGATCATGAATTAGAACGTCGAGCTGGCATGACAATTCCCCAAATTATACAGGAAAGCGGCCGAGGATGGGAAGGTTTCAGGAATGACGAGCTCGAGCTTCTAAAGGATGTCATCAAAAACCAAGGTCGCGGTCACGTCTTTTCTTGCGGTGGTGGCATTGTTGAGACTCCCGAGGCTCGGGAGCTACTCGTTTCGTACCATCGTAATGGTGGTGTGGTTCTCCTCGTTAACCGCGACGTCGAGCAGATGGTGGAATACCTGACGCGCGACAAGACACGTCCTGCTTACACTGAAGATATAAGAGGCGTATATGAGCGACGCAAGCCATTCTTCCAAGAATGCAGTAACTACGAATACCACAGCCCTTACCTTGATCCGCCCGGGGGTCTCCAAGACATTCCTGCGGACTTTTCCCGATTCGTGTTAGCGATTACTGGAAGAGGTAATCACCTCGAGGATGCCAAGAAGAAGCGGCACTCCTTCTTCGTGTCGCTCACCGTGCCTAACGTGTCTTCGGCGCTCGATGTGATCCCGCGGGTCGTAGTTGGTGCGGATGCCGTGGAATTACGGGTTGATTTGCTAGACGATATCTCACCGGAATCAGTAGGAAAACAGATTGCGCTTCTGCGCTCTGCTGCAAAAATACCCATCATATTCACGGTCCGATCCAAGTCCCAGGGTGGTCGGTTTGAATATACATCCGAAAGCGAATTGCTTCCCCTATACCGAGTAGCGGCGCGCACAGGTGTAGAATATGTCGACCTCGAGATGACACTCTCAGATGAAACCCTAGATCAAATCATTCAGTCTCTAGGTAGCTCTACGCGGGTCATCGCGTCGCACCATGACCCAGAAGGTAAGCTGTCCTGGAAGAATGGCGGCTGGCAAGCGTGGTACAACCGGGCTCTGCAATACGGTGATGTCATCAAGCTGGTAGGTGTTGCGAAGAAATTGGAAGACAATTTCTCGTTGGCTACTTTCAAGGCCAGGATGTTTGCTGCTCACGGCAAGCCGATCATAGCTCTCAACATGGGTGCCGTTGGAAAGCTCTCTCGGGTATTGAATGGCTTCTTAACGCCTGTATCGCATCCCGATCTTCCATTCAAAGCCGCGCCTGGCCAGTTATCGGCGGCTGAGATTCGCAGTGGTCTAGCTTTGGTTGGGGAACTCGAGCCTAAGCAGTTCTACCTGATTGGAAGCCCCATCTCTGCGTCGCGGTCACCAGCTTTGCATAACAGCCTTTTCCGCCAGACTGGGTTGCCTCACCAATACTCGCTGTTTGAGACCTCATCTGCGACAGATGTGACAAAAATAATCTCTGCGCCCAACTTCGGTGGAGCATCGGTCACAATTCCGTTGAAGCTTGACATTATGTCGCTACTTGACGAGATATCGGAATCGGCGACGGTTATCGGGGCAGTGAACACAGTGATACCTGTACCTTCGCAGGATGGATCTAAACAGCGGCTACTCGGTGACAATACGGACTGGCGTGGCATGGTCTATTCGCTACGCTCAGCTGGACTAGTACCGCCAACCGAAGCAACGACAGGCGGTGCAATGGTAGTTGGCTCTGGTGGCACCAGCCGGGCGGCCATCTACGCTTTGCACTCCCTCGGATACAGCCCTATCTACGTTGTAGCACGAAACCCTAACGCCGCAGATTCTCTTCGCTCGTCTTCGTCGTTCCGCGACAACATCAAGATCCAGCAGGTAACCGACGCCAGCCAGGTACAGAAGTTACCGAACGTGATCATCAGCACAGTACCCGCGGACAAGCCGATCGATGATTCGATGTGGGCGTTGCTCACGGCCCTGTTGCACCAAACTAAAGATACCGAAGGGCCACGGGTTCTGCTCGAGATGGCTTACAAGCCTCGCCGCACCCCCTTGATGGAGCTAGCTGAGAACTCGGGATGGACCACCATTCCGGGCTTGGAGGTGCTCGCCTCTCAAGGCTATTACCAGGTACGTAATATTCTACCAAGACCAACTGCGATTCCCCCTATCTACGCTAGATATTGACCGAGTTTATCTGCATATAGTTCCAACTCTGGACAGGTATCGTACCCCTATTCTCGGATGTACGCGCGGCTGTGCTAGGTGACGAGCCCGCCGCGTCCAGCTGAAATATCTTACCTATCTGCCTTACCTACATGATGTTGCTACTACGGACACGCATAGCTTAGGTAGCTTTCCAGCTAGATAGATGTATGTATACTATGCTACGTATGGGATTAAAACTTGCTTCTTTCTATAGGTATTACCCAATAAATATAAAGGAAAATTTGCAATGCCTCATGATGCTACCTGAATTTTTTTTCTTTTTTTCTTTTCACCCCTCCATCCATCACATGTCAGGAGGGAGAAAAAAAAAAAAAAAAAAAAAAGCTTATCCTCCAAGGCTCCGCGGAATTTTTTTCGTCATCTCCGGAGTTTGAGGCAGGGCAAGACTCACCTATGCTACTTATGGTACCTAGCTGCGTGGAATTACCAATGAGATATGATGTCAATGAGGAAGGATAGTGGCATTGGTACTGGGAGCCCGCGTTATCCGAGTGGGTTGCCTCAGAAGCGGTATAAAAATAAAAAAAAATAAAAAAAAATTGAAAAAAAAAAATTCTTTCTTTCCTTTCAAACGAACTCCGTATACACTAGGACTTGACTGGACTGAGACTGGCCGACTGACTGGTCAAGTGACTGGTCACGTATTATTCATGTAGTTAAGCTAAGCTAAGCTAAGCTAGGCGCAGACGCAGGCGCAGGGCGAGATCTACCCGAGGGGATGGGATGGGATGGGATGAAGATCTAGTGTAGTGTAGTGTAGTGTAGTGTATGGCCGACAGCCTTGTAAGCCTAGGGCGACGGGTAGGTTTTGGGTATAGTAGCGGTTATGGCGGTGGTACCTAGTATTGCGGCGAAGCAGGATATGTGCTTCTTCTAATCTGGCACGTGGCGAGGGGCGTTGTAGACGCGTGTATATACTATGTACCTGATGTATACTAACTATAGGTTTGGTAAGTATGTAGGTAGGTAGGTAGGTAGGTAGGTAGAGAAAACAAGCAGCAAGCAAACAGGTTATCTGAGTTCCATGCGGAGGCGTGAGGCGACGTCCTCGGTGGTGATGGGATGCTACCTAACGTGTCGATTTCGAGTCTGCAAGTACGAGTACGAGGTATGTAAGTAATATAAAGCACCGCCACATATGTCACCACCACCACCACCACCCACACCCACCCCATCAAGCCGGCTCAAGCCACATCTCCCCTGGCTCCCTCTTTCACCTTTCACATGCGCTTGATTCAACGGGGACGGGAACCGACGTTGATTGGTAACCGTCTTCCAGTTAAGCGAGGCGGCCGCCCGGCGGGGCATGTGGGGTCCGCTTCCCCTTTCGGGTGGCTTCGGCTAATGCCGAGTAGGTTCCAGAAAGGAAAGGAAAAGCAAGGGATTAAGATTCTACTGGCCGGGACCGGCTGACAAAAAAAAAAAAAAAAAAAAAAACAAGTCCAGAACAAAACCCTGATTGACTGACTGGCTGACTGACTAATTACATACCTAGTTGATTGGCCAGGGTTGGAAAAATACGAATGAATTATGAGGGACATGCTAGATTGCTCTGGTACGTCGCGTTGTACCGTCCATGTATCTCGTGGTGGATAGGTACAATGTGTACCTGGCCGCGCGCTGTGTGCTGGCTGTACCGAGGGGAGCCGGGAGGCCGAAAGCGCGCTCTGATAAGCGCCTTTTCATATTAGGTATTGTACAATACTTACCTCATATGTAATACCTTGGGTACTTAACATATAAATTTACTCGGCCTATTTTACCTCTATTTATTCTATACTGCACATGCTGCAAACTGCACGCTACCGTATAGGTAAGGTAAGGATTCCTTTTTTTTTTTTTTTTTTTTTTTCAATTTACGAAGCGTATAGAGCGGTATACGATGTGAAAGCGACGAGGATATTTCTAAGTTTGGACCCTAAGCTTTTCTTCATGCGGAATGACGTTCGTTGTTAGGTGTGTGTGTGTGTGTATGTGTGTGTGTGGTTGCCCTTCGGGCTTATGAGGTACCTAATGTAACGAGCAAATATGCATGTCGTGCAGTAGTAGTAGCCTGGATGGGCTTATATCCCTGTGTCACGAAGGTAATGTATACGAACTGGAAGAAGCACCTCTTAACCTAAAATGCTACGATGTAATGTACCTGATGTATGTATGTAAGATAGTAGGAATAATAATATCAAACTTGTTTACGGGCAGACGGGGCGCATGAGGAGGGCGTGTAATGTAATGTAATGTAATGTCATGTAGACTTGAATCATTTCTAAGCAACCAGTCGCCTTATTGCGCTTCATGTACCTATCTATGAGTCTTGGTTCTATTTTCTATTTTTGCTTTTTTACCCTGATATGCCTACCTACCTATAGTAAAGTATACACTACCTACTACCTGTTCACCTACCTCATACATGCATCCCCCATCCCATGCCTTATCAAGCCTTCTCTCACATAGTACCTAGCTTTCTTTTAGCTTGCGTTGTTCAACTCCTGCTTGCTTGCTTGCTTGCTTGCTTGCTTGCTTACATCCTAGCTTCCTAAACAAAAGCCAAAGTCCGATGCTAAATTACATGGCATCGCATCGTACCCGTCCAATCAAAACTTAACCTCGGCTGCATTTATTCGATGTAGGTAAGCCTCGATGAAAAATACGTGGAGATATCGGCTACCAGTCCCCCCCAATACGTACGTACGAGGTAAGTACCTACCTACATACCTACATACCTACATACAGGCTACAAGCTTCTAACGAACGATTCTACGCCATGCCATCATCCCCCGAATCTCGCTCACTTCGCATTGGGGTAATCGCCTACCTTACCTATAGTTAGCTGGGACCGGCTTAGATTAGGCTGGGCGCGCATCTACCTAATCTATCTGTGTACTTGGGGTAAGTAACCTTAAGCACCTGCATGTAATGTATTGGGAAGTCAGCTTCGTTAGAAGCAGCGCATGTAGCAGGTAACAGGTAGGTAGTGTAGCGTAGTGTAGACCAAATAGGTATTGTACCTACACTACCTAAGATAGCAGATCAGCAAAAGCGGGGGGGGGGGGGGGGGGGGGGGGGGGGGGGGGGGGGGGGGGGGCGGGGGCGGGGGGGGGGGGGGGGGGGGGGGGGGGGGGGGGGGGGGGGGGGGGGGG